>JASPKZ010006677.1:0-85773 GCA_030220185.1 Diploptera punctata | reverse complement strand
GTTTTGTAATATCACTTATTTTTATAGTAATATTTGTTACAGTATAGCAGTTGCTGTTGGTATCATAGTAACAGTAATATATTATAATGGTCCCCGGTCGGGACAGGTTTCCTGGATGAGGTTTCTTTTTCGGAGTCTTTCCTCACCTGTAAGATAAATGTCAGGAAACGTTAAGGCCCAACAAACTGTCCCCGAACACCATCTGGCCATCATTATCAACAATACCATATTCGCCTAAATAGCTTATGTTTAGTTTAAGGCCTCTCCTGGCGGATTATTGCCATCATCAGCAACTCTCGTATCAGCGGAGCAGCGTAATCCAACCTCAGAAGTGGGTTACAAGTACACCATGCCAGGAGAGAACACTAGAAATTTCGAAATTACAGTCTGGGGCATTTGGAAAAAAACAAAATTATAATGAGTTCAAGTAATATTCCGCATTATTGGCCGTTTCTTAAGGCGTCGCATTGTTTAGATGTTCATGGCCGTCTTGTTGGTAGAGACGTCCGAGATTTCGGCTTCTAGAAGGCTAAACGTCTTCAGAGTTCGAGCTGCGAATGAGCGCGCTGCTCGGCATGTCTATAACTGTCCGCCTCTTGCTTATACAACGCAGACTATAACACGAGAGACAGTCAGTAAGTAATTCTGTGAAATTTGTTGTGGTTATCAACGGTGATAAAGAGCACAGAGATCTGCGGTCGGAAGAAAGGAACTAAGTGACATTGTCAACGTTAAGGACTTATAAAACATTACATGTTACTGTAAAGAGAAGATTATTATACAATAAAATAAAGGAAGATTTTAATGAAACCAGTTTTGTAGTTATTAAATGAAGTTCTATGTGGTAGAACGTAAATTCGTCTAGTAACAGTATATTTATATTAGTAGGGTAAAGTGTGGGAAGATCGATCACCTTAGAAATTAGTCAAATAACTGTAATGTTATTTGTAATAAGGAATTTAAAAAAACAGACTTATTTACTGTTCTATTACTTACTTATGTATACATAAAATACAAATATACTATCAAAACCCGAAAAACTGTATTCTAGTATCTAGGTTTGATCGGTGTTCCCCGACACTTGGGTAATTCCGATCACCTTGATGAAAACTAATGAAAAGGCTGAAATGCACAAAATAAAAGTTATTGACTCTGCGAACAAAATCACATACGTAAATCTTTATTAAAATATAAAATTATGAAATATTTACCTAAAAGGTCCATCTCCTCAACTTAAAGAAGTATAATTATCTGTAGCGCCTTCCGGACTAGCCCCATAATCAGCAGAAGTAATAGGATATGGGTTCTTGTCTGTCGACACCTGATTCAATACTGGTGTTCCACTGAAAATCTGGTAGAGGGGATTACATGTACTGGGTGCGTTTTCATTTATCAGATGGTCGTTGTTGTTAACTGCCTTCAAAATTTCCATCTCCTCGAGTACGTTTATCATAGCTGGATTATTTTCTCTGTGCATTATTGTTGGGGTGTTTTCAATATCTATCATACGATTTTTTTCATGGATAACGTGTCTTATATAGCTTGATTTTCCTTCTGCGTGAATAAAGTCTCGAAAATTTTCTTTAAATATAATATTAAAACATCTGTTTGTACTTCCTATTTAAAATTTGTTACAATATCTACACGTCAATTTATATACTCATTTACAATTGAAATGATTTTCTTCGATGTTATTGCTTATTATGTTATTTAATATTTATTAGTTCTATATGCTATTTTTATGTTTTTGTCAGCTTTCTTTAATGTATTGGCTAACTTTGATGTTACTTTTTATGTATATGTGTTATCCATGCTTTTTTGTTATCAGATTCTCTTTCAAGTTTAGTCATGTTAAATATATTGTTCTTTCTTTCTTGTTTATTTAAGAGTTTATTTATAATTTGTTCATTATAGCCGTTCGTTGTTGCCATACATTTAATGTAGTTAAGTTCTTGAATATAATTGCCTTTGCTTAATGGAAGGTTTAACATTCTATTGATTGAGCCATTAAATGTACACATTTGTTGTTGAATTATTATAGAATTTTTGTTTATGGCAAGAGCATTGATTGTAGGTTTCCGGTAGATGCCGATTTCTAGTTTATTGTTGTGTAGATTTTTTATAGATAAATCTAAGTAGTTTATACTATTATTAACTTCTATTTCCTCGGTGAACGTGATTTTTTCATGCATGTTATTAAGTGTTGTAATATTTCTTTTTCTTTTCTATTTTCACTATCATAAATTAGTAGTACGTCATCAAAATATCTTACTATCAGTTTTATATCAAATTTATGTATTAGTTTCTCAAAATATTTATTTTCCAGTTCCTGTAGGAAGATTTGGGCCATTATTCCGAATGTAGGACTCCTCATCCGGATCCCGTCTTATTGAATAAAAAGTTCATTGTTAAATTGGAGTAATTTTGGTGTGTTGTTATTAATTTATTTAACTGATTGATATAATATTCTTCAAGTTTACTGTCTGTTAGTTTTTGTTTTATTATGTTTACCGTTTTATTTATCGGGATATTTGTGTAAAGGTTTTTATGTCGAATGGCGTCATTTTAGGGTTTCTATTGATTTATAAATGATGTAGTTTGTCCGCTAGCTCAAATGAGTTCTTAATTGTATAATGATTTTCAAGTTTGACATCATTTTTTATTTTCTGAGCTACTAATTCTTTGCTGTGTGATATCCACTGCATTCTACATTTACTAGACATGAAGTGAACCTGTAACTCTCCCAGCCTACACCACAAGAGGTATCTTTCATAAAGTAATTAATTCCATTGCTGAAACGTTAATAATAAAAGTAGAGAAAATTCGAACAATGCTGAGTCACTTGTAACACTCTGAGTTACCCCAACGTGCCACGTTGAAAATACTTTGGTACCATTTCTTATTGGAGTTATATGTTGAAACTGTAAGTAATTATATCATAATAATATTCACTCTTATCACAATCTTTAAAAATAATACATCTAATTGATAAATACTTTTCTTACCTGGCATAAATCAGCTTAGCTTTCTTACAAGAAAAGTATACGAAACACAAAATGTTCACCACGCTGTAAAGACGCTACTCAACTAGCAATGACATTATACACAATTCATTAAACATTTCGTAGAAGATGCCAGCAATATGCAGAACGCGATTATAATAGTTAAGTGGATTCCCGCGCCGTAGCCGAGCGGTTAAGGTAGGAAGCCTTGGCGCAGAGCTACGGGACTTGCGCTGGTTCGAGTCTCCATGGGGGAAGAAATTTTCTCATGGTATTTCGGCCAGTATGGGACCTGTGCCCACCCAGCATCGTGAGGCAATTGGGTAGCTACAATAAGTAGCGGCTCCAGGTTGAGGAACCAGCTATAACGGCTGGGGGACTCGACATGCTAACCACATGTCACCCCTACACTGGCTGTTGATCATCTACCTCTGTGATTGACACAGGTGGATGTGAAGGGCCAGCAGCCGGCTGGTAAAAGGGCAACCGCTGAAAAGTGGAAAGACCCTCAATCGGAAATCGAATTCCGAATAAATCTGAGATCTGAATTACCTCCATGATCCAAATTCCCCAATTTTATCCCTACATTATTCATACGCTTTAATGTCTCATATCCAGGCGTCACAATTCAGTCGTGTAAGTATGCACAAATCTTATTATTTTAGAGACAATTCTTTATTTAAAGATTGAGCTACAACTTCTTGAAATAAAAAAAATCATACTCAGAATTATTTTATTTCCTGACAATATTCATCGCCTCCAGCCGTCTTTATATCTGCAAACCTCCGATCCAATGTCGAGCAGAAACTACTATAGCCTAAATAGATTATTTGCAATCTGATAAATATTGCTCTTCGTAATTTATTAATTTGGTATGGTAAATATTGATCAGTGTCAGAATTGTAATTAAGTAACAATATATTTTTATTTCAGTAGCCCTACCATGCAAACTGTTTTCGGATACACATTCGGTTAAAGCAAGGAGATGCACTATTTCCTCTACTATTTAATTTTGTACTAGAGCATGACATCAAATATTTGAAGAGTGAATAAGGCCTACAACTCAGTGGTATTAATAGGCTGTTAGTTTATGCTGATGTAGTACTGTTGAGCGATAGCGAGCAGGTACTAAGAGCCAACACGCACACTCTACTGAGTAACACTAAGAAATTTGGACTGAAAGTAAACATCAATACAACTAAATATATGGTCGCACATAAAAATGCATTATAGAATGGAAATGGACAACTAATGAGAAACGAGGAAAATTTTGAAGAAGTGGCTAAATTCAAATATCTAGGAACAATAATTACAGATAGGAACGAGAGGTACAAAGAAATTAAACATAGGCTCAATTCTGGAAACGCATGCTATTATGCATTACAGGGACTCTTATCGTCCCAACTCCTTTAAAAAAAACGTTAAACTGACAACATATAAAACTGTTATTCTCTCAGTTATATTACAAGGATGCGAAACACGGACTCTTACTTTAAGGGAGGAAAAAAGATTACGAGTATTTGAGAATAAAGTTCCTAGAAAAATGTTTGGGCCAAAATTGAGATGAACAGACAGGTGAATGGGGAAAACGACTTAATAGTGAGATATATAGTATACACAGGAATCCAGATATAATGAGAACAGTTACGTCTTGCAAACTGAGATGGGCAGGGCATGTGGCACGAATGGGGAATGAAAGAGGTGCATGGAAGCTTCTTGTATGAAAACCAGTGAAAAAGCGCCCAGTTGGTAGACCAAGAATGAGATGGAAAATTAACATTATCCATGATTTGAGGAAGTAGATTATACAGAGGATAATTGGAAAACATTAGATCAGGATAGATTTGAATGGAGAACGTTTGTTCGCGCAGCCATGAACCTAGGGATTCGATAGAACTAACGAGTTAGTGTCCCTACCATATTTCAGATTGTTTACGGGCCACGACTATATTTACAAACATCTGTGTAGAATTGATATATTTTATGTGAATCTCCTACTTGCCATTTTTGTAAATCTTAACGAGAATATGGATCGAGATCACAACTTCTCTGTTCATCCTTCATTCGAATTTCAAATCTTCATTTTATATATTGGAGTGCAGGAGATCGAATGGAAGTCTATTATAGCCAAGTACTCTGTATTTGATATTAATCAAGCACCTTCATTGTTCACTTTATTCAACATGTTCCTCAGTAAAGATAATGTAGATCTATATGTATGTATGTATATTGTTACGTTTCGGATAGCGAAGTTTGAATTGCGCGAGCTGGGCGAGAATCGCCAGTTAGAGGACCCGCACAAACCAGCAGAAGTGTCTGGAGTGTGTTACTAGAAGTTTCCATCACATATCCTTCCTCGTTTCAGTAAAAAGTCCATGGCCAGAGGTTTCTAGACTTCTCCAAGTTGTTTCTGGAATTTTCTCCGCGCCTATAAAAGAGCGGAAGCAGGAGGCCGGCTAGTTTTGTTTGTGTTTGACGATGGTGATAGTCAGTCTCGCATTGTACAGTGATAAGTTAAGTGAGCGAGGAGTTGTGGCGACTTATTCTGCAGTGACTGGAAAATTGTTGTGACTGTGATAAAAAAATTAATAGAAGATTATTTATGAGTTGTCATTGTGAACAGTAGTTTGCTGATAATTATGGAAATAAATAAAGTGTTTAGTGAAATTTTAAACAAATCCAGTATACTTATTTACGCCAAAATAAGCAGAAGGAAACTCGTGGCTATCCTGTTCACTATATATATACATAATGTAACTAAAATATTTGTCAAAATGTCAGTATAAGCACGGAAACACATTTTTTACTGTTAGAGTTCCTTTTATATTTTGCTTACTTGATGTTTATTGTGAAGTGCTAGCAGAAATATCGAAGAATTGGGTTCATTTATTTATAGACGTGGGCTGTGTTCTTATGGTACTGATTTAATGTGTAATTAATACCAGAAATGTCGTGTGGAAACGTACCTACAATCCCCACATTGAACTGTCAAGAAATGCCTTTACTTCTTGTGTACATGTGGGTTGTATTAGTCACTGTGAATAACTAATCTATAGTTTCACGATTGACCTGAAGCCTTGGCTTAGTTTGTCGGACATCTTACAATGCGATTTATTTTGACCTTGAAGTAATACTGACCACGTACTGTCCTGTGCAGTACACAATTGTGCTGTGTGTACATTAAGGGGTATATGTGGTGCATCCAAATGCGGGTATGGATGTTCATTTTATTTACGAATTAACAGACGGTAATACCAGTTGCATCAGCCTTTGTATGGAGATAGAGTTACAAACTGATGGTATCCAGATAGGAAGACATTTAAAAAAATCACCTAAGACTGAGGGAACTTTTTGCTCATTTCGAAGTTTGCGAGAAGAACGAGAATTCCACAACTGGAGAAGACACTTCTTTATGCTTCGTACACAATCCTAGAGTAAGCATAAAATGACTAACTGCAAAGGAACATGCCGCAAAGAGCGCTGTAAGATTTTTTTTCATTGCGTGGAAGTCCTGTTACCAGCTGATTTTCCTTTACGGCTTGTATTCTGCCAACCCTAACCCCAACATCAGTGCACCTGTTCTGTTTAAAGAAGAAGTTTCCTTTAGAAGAGACCAGATTGTGTATTGTTACCATCAAGACGTCCTGATATATAAAAACTCTCACACAATATTGTTTAATCACATAAGCATCGATTCTCGGCGAACTTGTGGGCTGTCATTGCTGGTGACTTTTATAGGATCTCATGCTCTTTCATGTAGGCCTAATGAACGAAGGTACAAATAACTCTTGAAGAACAGATATCGTGTCCTATTTAAGAATTCCTCATTACAGATGCGACAAAACATGTATTTCGTTCATGATGGAGCTACTGCTCCTTTCGAAGTGTCTGATTATAGATTTTTCAGTAGTATGAACGTGTCTGCTGGATAGGTAGAGATGTCCAATTACTTGATTACCTACCATGCAGTCCCGATTTACGATTAAATGAATAGACCTTGCGATGTGGGGCAAATTGAATTCCTTGTACGCAACCACTTATGCAAAATGTTGAGAATCTTCGTGACCGCTTTGTGTGGTATGAAGAGATAATATTACAAATTCTTCAGAGTCCGAGAGTCAACGCATTTATCGTGCTGATGTGGTAAATTTTGAAAATTTTGATGAGGAATTTATATTCAGTCTCATTTGGAGTTAAGTGAGCATTGACTCCAAATTTAAGTTATAACTGTAGAAAGCAATTCATAAAACAAAGATAATATATTTCCAAATCAATGTTTAGATAAACGTTAGGAATGTTAAATCAAAGTTTAGACATACAAGGAGACTATTTTCAAAATGTTTCGTGTCCAAATTCACAGATTTGTGGGACGTAATCTATGGTCGCTATTTTGCTGTAAACAAGAATCAGTTTGATTTTATTAGCCACTTTTAACACAAGGTTATAGCGATTTAAAGAATTTTCTGCCAAATGTTGACATTTTTAGCTAGAATAATATAAGCAGACATACAAAAAGTCAGTTTTGATACAAGGTGAGCAATAGATCTTTATATATTTTCTTACCCCTGTATAAACTTTTTACCATTTTAATATATACATATAATTGAAAATCTTGAAAATATATACCCTAAATTATATTCCTTTTGTTTTACAGTAAATGTTTGAAGACATTTTAAGAGAAAACTTGATACTCATTTGCTTTCCTAGCTGTACCATACAGCCAGTGGGATAACATTGTAGCCTAAGTCAAGATTAAAAAAGTTGCAAGGACAAAGTTAGTGAGTGTGAGAAACCCAGCTCATGGCTACGTAATTACAGTCTGCATGGCATGCAAACAAACCTAATTCTCTTCTCTCCTTTACAAGCCCTGCAGCTACTAGCTGGTGTACAGACAAAAGGATTCAGATCACATTTTCGACAAGAAACTTAAAATACATACGACCATATATATATATATATATATGACTCGAACATTTATGCAGGACGATGTAATATTCCATAAAGACAAGAAAAATATAAATATTTAATCCTAGAATCTTTCATTTTTTTACCTACGTGACTTATAAAGAAGCTCGACAAGTTCGGCAGTTTAATCAGTTCATTTAATATATTATTATGCCCTACGTCTGAATACAAAACTATATTCTTTAAAATTTTAAAACACACCATGTCAGAGACTTTCAGAAACAAATTGAAAATAAAATTATTAACAGAAGCAACTCACTAATATTACTTTTTACAATTAATAATTGGTTTTTCGTTATTTAGTAAAAATATTATTAATATTTGTCAATATATTTACTTAATGCCTTGCATAATAAGAGATAGATTAATTAACTATATTTTATTCTTTTGTATTTTTTCTTTTTATGTATAGTAGATTCGAGCTGTTATTCCTTAGTGTCAACATTCTTTCATTAGTTTAATTTTAATTGTATTTAATTTATTGTATTATTAGACATTATTTTCATTATTGTTCAGTTTGACAGATAATTGTTTAGTATGTACCATTATTGTAACTTTTGTATTTAAATGTAACATGTGTTTGTACTGGTGAGTGGAAGAGAAGTCCATAATGGCCTTAACTCCACCAGGCTAAATAAATATCTATCTATCTATGTTCTTCCATGATCAGCTGACAAGCTTTGAAGACGTGTTTGTTGCAGTGCATACAATACCTACGCTATGTTGTATAAAATAACCCATAGACACATTTAAATAATTAAAATCAGAAGAAGGAGCAAGACAGGGTACTTGTTTTTACATAAAGTTTTCATTGAGTACGCTAACTTGGGTAATAACGCTGGTCAACATGATTTTTGTCTCATGAGTACCAATAGTTGTACTTAATGCTGTTTTTTATCGTGTTTTCAAATATGTATTCGGAATTTCTCCATCACCCACAGTTTGTTTTTATTTCAATTTCAAATAATGGATTTAAATAATTATTATTTAATAAACGTTTCTTCGTCCATTTGTCAATTGTAAAATAAAACTAAATGAGCTAACACAAATGGTTTTCAGCTATGGAAATAGATATCAAGGCAAATGGAATCCTAATATGCTGACCGATTATTGTTGAACTATCAAGAGGGATGCTCCACAGGCGAAATATAGCAGAAGAAATCGTCATTTCTTACTTTCTAGGCGAGTCCGAATGTTCGAATATTGTGTAGTAACGAATGTAGATAATAAAGTGTTTGAAATTATAAATGCCTGTCTCTCGGAAACCTTGCGTGATGGAGGAAAACCGATATCATATTTAAATCCAGGAGAAAACATACTATCAGAATCACATATTTTTCTTTATGAGACAAAAAAAAGTTTATCTGTTGTTGATCTGTGTTATTTTAACCTGTTTTACGTAGTTTTGAAGACATCCATGAAGAATCCCTAACAATAAATTAATTACAAAGGAATCTTGAAAACTACTTGTACATGTTATCAGGCTATTTTAAACAATTCAAGCGACCACTTGTTTGGTTACTTACTACTTGTTTTTTTATAGTTTCATTTAATGGATTATGTTAATAAGGTAACAAGAAATCCACAGGACTATTTTAATGAATACAAGAAAATTGTTTAGATGTAAACACAGAAAAAGTAATATACGAAATTGCGCCTTAATCGAAATATGACAGGTTTAATAAAAGACAGTAATTCTTATGAAACCTGAAAAAAATCAATATTTAGGATGGTTATTAATAAGTCAGAAGTATTAGATACAGGAATTAAATACAAGCTTAAAGCACGAAATTCCTATTAATTCCCTTGTCTTGTGAGCTTTTATCTAAAAATCCAAAGATCTAAAGGTAATCTTGTCTTGTGAGCTTTTATCTAAAAATCCAAAGATCTAAAGGTAATCTTGTCTTGTGAGCTTTTATCTAAAAATCCAAAGATCTAAAGGTAATCTTGTCTGTGGATTTCTGTGGCTGTGAAACATGATATGTTACACTTAACGTTCAAGGTTATATCACAAATAGAACATTTGTGAATCCAGTAGACTGCATTTTTACTGTGTTAGTCAAATAGTTTCTTTCAATCTTAGCAGATTTAATTTTAATAATAATAATAATAATAATAATAATAATAATAATAATAATAATAATAATATGAAATTATTTATAAATAGAAATGTAGTCTAGAAAGAAGTCAAACATAAACCCAATTCTTAAAATGCTCACATTTTGCATCATAGGGATTCTTGCCGATTTACTTTCCTAAGCAATTGTTAAACTAAAATATACGCAAAATGGCGATTCTTCCAGTTATATTGATAGGAAACGTATTCTTTAAGAGGGAAGAAAATATTAAAAGTGATAGAGAATAATGTCTTCAGGAAAATATTTCACCAAAGAGAAACAATCATATAGGTGAAAATGAGTGAGCTAGTTGATCTTCATGGGAAACCTGTTATAATAACATTTAAATCTCGTAGTCAACGGTGGGCAAAGTATGTGTCACGAATAAAGAATGATGGAAGAGCATGGAAACTTCTTGTAGCAAAACCAGGGGGGTAGGGACAGTAGGTAGGGCAAAAATAAGTTTGAAGAATAAACATAAATAATTATTTACTTTACTTGGTGCGACAGGCCTAAACACATAGCCTACCAGCCGCCTACCAGCCGCCTTCCAACCTCACATCCCCCTGTTTCGGTCACAGAAGTTGACGATCTTATAGTCAGTATAAGGGTGATATGTTTTCAGCATATCGGGACCCTCAGACGTTATAGCTGATTTTCTCGATCTGAAGCGGGTACCCATTTTAGCTACCTAAGTGCCTTACGACGATGGGTGGGCATCGCCCCATACTGATCGAAATTCTAAAAAAAAAATCTCCAAAATTATTCGAACTGGTGGCAGTCCAATAGCTCTGGTACAACGCAAGATGCCTTAACCCGCTCGGCTACTGCGCGAGACGAATCATGATTTCAGAAGATGAATTATGCAGGGAATGATTAGAAACTATTAGCTCAAGATTGAGATGTATGGAAGGCTATATCCATACGCCTATAAACCTTTAGGTTTGATAAATCTAGTGAGTGAGTTACGAAATGACAATTAAAATTGAAATGGGTCCTGATAACATAACAAACTTCCAACGCAGCAATTGTCATACCAACTGAAGAAAACTAGGAGAAATATCTCAAATAGGTTTGCCGGCCTTCAAATTTTAATTTTGGAATGTCTGAAATAAATAGACTGGTATTTTATTATTCAGAGATATAGTAGAGTTTTTATAACGTGACTTTAATGCATGTAAAATTAAGCTATTAGTGTACCTAAGCGTAATTAAAAATTATATATATGGTTACATTATGGTATTAAATGCGGTTAGGTTCCATCAATGTGATATCGGGTTAAATGTTGATCCCGGTCGGAACAAATTTCCTAAGAGTAAATTCTTCTAAATTTGTTTTCATCTCTAAGACACATTTCAGGTTAAAAATAGTCCCCGAGCACAATTTGGTCAATCATAATCAATCTTCGTTAGTGTGAATACTTGATGCGCCGTAGCCGAGCACTTTATGGCATCGAGCTTTAGTACAAAGCTATGGGACTTGGCGCTGGTTCCAATCCCGACTGGAAAATACATTTTTTGATCAGCATGACTACCCGGAGTAGTTTGGTTAGCTACACTAAGCAGCGGCTCCAAATTGAGAGAACCAACTATAACGGCTGGGGGACCCAACAAGCTCAACACGTTTCACCCGTATACTGGCTGAATGGAGGACCGTCTGTAATTGATACTTGTGGATGTGAGGCCAGCAGCCGGATGAAAACAAAGCATTTCTAGATCAGTAGCGCAATCGATATTTGTAGTATTTATATAAGGATGAACTAAGTGTCTTGTAATAAATGTTCGTGTTTTCTCGGAGGTGGACCCACATGAGTGGTTATAACTCTATCGGCGAGGCCATCTATATTCTTGTGAGGTCACAAATTATGTATGTGATCCGGAGTTAAACATTCTTCTTTGACAGTCGTATCCCATCAAGACCCAGTAGACGTGGGCATCTAAAATTATGTGTAAAAGGAAATATTAACTAGGGTAAAAATAAACAAAGGCGGTTGGCACAAAGTATGTTTGGTTGAATTTATAAATTCTAAGATTATGAATTTATTATACACCCTGCGTACTTGTTTTGTGCAACAGCTATCAGATTTCATTTAAGATTAATGATGGAGTTCTTCACGCATATATATTATCTTCCAACATGAATGTAAACAGTATTGTAGGTATCCCAGATTTACATGACATATTGTAACACTGCATGTAATCAGTTCCGCTGAAATTAGGACCATTCATTTCCATAGTTCCTTGTGTGGGAAGGTGATTTAATTGCACAAATATGCCTCAAGTAAAGACATTGTGCAAATCTTTATGACACTGTAATCTTTCGGATTGGAAAACATTCAACTCAGGTGGGTGAAAAAATGTGCCAGTGGACATTTGTAACAACTTCCCAATTCAATGGTAGGTGAGTCAGTTTATCGGAGATATCTAAAGAATAATATTCCTCATGAATGCAATAGAACTGAAACTGAAATCGGGATATCGGCAAGAAAATAAGAGGGCGCAAAAGTCGACAAGAGAGAGGAATATGTTCCTGAAAGTTCTATTATATAAATGTTACATAATGTGTCTGAATGATTTTATAACAACACTTGCTAAAACCCGGCGTGCGCTGCCACTCCTAAATACGTGAAAATTGATGTGTTTTTATGTTCAGTTGAATAAGTAAAAGGAAAAATTATAATAAATTTATATCGTAATTATTTTAAGATACCTTGTGCTGATTACCCGGTGATGCCCGAGAATCTACTTATCCCGATCTTTTTTACATAAATGAGTTGAAAGACAAAATTCGTTATTGTCAGTTATCCGTAAATGAATACCCGACATGCGCTGCTAACCTTACCCGAGATTCTACTTATCCCAATCTTCTTGTCATCGTCATCAATCAAAGTCAAACATGGTTACTGTGAGTTATCCGTAAAATATAAACACATGCGGACTCTTTGTACAGTTTTTTGAGATATTCAATTCTGTGTACATTAATTTTGAGTACTTGTTATGGTTTAGCAGCGGAAACCATTTAAGTGTCCAAAAAGAGACTTTTCACTTTCTTTTACAAAGGGCTACTTTAAGGGTGAAGGGGTTGAGTATTACAATTTTCTTATAGCCTATAACCATCCAGGGAATCTTGTGAACATTTTGCAAAAAAACACCATCACAATCAGATGAATGGTATGGCAGCGCATAATTTACGAACAAACAAACATACATTTTTATATGTTAGATTAATTGTAATTAATAGGAACAAGTAAATCTGTAGCCAATCTTTTTTTCTATTAAGGATTTTCTCTACATTACAGTAGTTATCCTTCAGCCCAAATGTTTTTTTGCTTCGCCACATAGTTCTATCCTCGCCATCTTCTTCTTAGAGGTCTCTGCTGATCATGTTTCTTCTCACTTCATCCATCCACTGATCTCTGGGTTCCCCCCTCCCCTTCCTCCTCCTCCTGTCTTCAGCATTCCAATCCAGAATCATTCCTGAGATTCTATTATTCTTCATTGTCTTCTATTTTTTATTCCAATAAATTCGTGTTGTGATATTTTTTTATAAAGTGGAATTCAACTGTTATAATAAGTTTTAGTTGCACAGGAAGTAACTTGTTAAAATAAATAATGGTCGGTTAAAAAATGTTTTTCTCACTTATTTTCATAAAATTATGTATTCGTTATGTATATTTACTAATAGAAATATAACCAAGTTCTAGGAATATATTTATTAGCATATTGTATATTTTTTCCCTTCATTACCATGTCAATACGTAATTTAATAGACTAAAATTATAGTAAATTATTATTATTATTGTTATTATTATTATTATTATTAATTATCATTATTATTATTATTTTAATATATTATGAATTTCCCTAGTCAGGTCTATATTTTTATTAGGACTTCCAACTAATTCACTTAACTGTAGATACGTAATTCATAATTGTTAATTTTGGAATAATTTGTTCCCGGTTAAGTGGAAGACAAATCTGCTGCCTTCATTGCATCAGTTAAAATAATAATAATAATAATAATAATAATAATAATAATAATAATAAAACTTGCTGACACTATCGAACCCATAGGTTCATGGCTGTGCGGACATAAGCTCTCCATACATCCCTATCGTGAGCTAATGCTCTCCTATCATTCCCTGTATAATCTACTTCCTTCAAATCATAGTTAATGTATAATAATAATAATAACAATAATAAATAACAGTAATAATAATTACATTATTTTGATTATTGGTATTACAATGATAACTATTATTGGGAGCACACCGTAGCGTAGTTGGTTAAGAAAATACGGTACAAGCCGGAAAGTCGGGGTTCCAGTCCCGGCGGGGTAAGATAAACCTTTTGGGGCACCAAGGTCCTGAGATCGACTCGGTCTCTAACGTAAATAAGTACCAAACACTTTTTTTTAGGGTAAAGAAAGGTGGAAACCTTAATTTCCTATTACACCAAAAGCCTCCTAAGGCCTGTTTTTGCATAACTTTATTATTATTATTATTATTATTATTGTTATATTATTATTAATGGATATTTCTAAATTATTTTTTATCAGCCGAAACTTAGCAATAAACAAACAAAAATGTTAGTCCTACAAAGGGGAATATTTATTGTATTTAATGAAATGGTATTTGAAATAGATAATGGCAATGAGTCATTAACATAATTTAACCCTTGAAACACGATGATATGTGAATTGTCACATAACATATTCTAACTACTCTCACCATATTCATTTTAGCAGCAACATATTACCATTTTATTCTGATAAGTTGGTATTTGACATAAAATTGTTAAATACGTGCCTCGAAATGTTAATCTGCTTTGAGACAGTAAAAATGAAAACAAAATGAAAAAGTAACATACGATTGAAAATTCACATATCCCAATAATATAGGATATGGATAATATCCTGGTGTTTAAGGGTTATTACATTACGCTTCTTTGTAACACCCTAATTTTTTAATTAGAATTATTGTTCTATTCTATTAATTGTAATACAGATAATTATTGTGAAAATAAAAAAAAATATTACAAGAAAAATAACCAAAATTTATACAGAGATGTACGTGCGTAAATCTTTAAAACGTTTTACTGGTATAATAATACAATAACAAATTTCAAAAACATATGTATACTTCACATTATGCCTCGTTCGAGTTCCGTACTTCATAATCCTACATAATAGCCGGAAATTTAAATTTAGACTAAAATGTACTGAAACATTCATAAATCTGAACACAGTTTCAACATATTGTAACGCATTGTTGATCCGTTGAATGACAGAATTTGAATTACGCGGTCGGCATAAGGAATTCGGATTCGCTGATCACAATTCACTTGTGCAACTCACTCCAGGCGTGGTTTCTTGAAAGATCGCTTGTCGGCCTGTCTAGAAAACTGTAGGGCCTATATGTCTTCGACGGTTATTTAAGACAGGATGGAGACCGCCGTGTTTCGAAAGGAAATTATTGTATTGTGATCTTCAGTCAAATATAATGTTAGGAGATAGACCTACGAATGTGAATAAATGAACTAGAAGATATTTGTGAGAGACTCAGAGAAAATGATATGTGCTTGCACAGAGAATAATTGTGAAAGGAAATGAAGAAGATAGGGACATTTTTGTGTAAAGTGGTGTGAAGTTACATTAAAGAAATTAGACCTGTTCCTATACCACCGCTACCCGCTACAATATAATTAGGATTGGTAATTTTACAATAAAGAAGCAATTATAGTAGGCCTATATTACGATGCAAGGTTGGGAAATGGTAGGCCAATGGCCTTATGGGCCTCTCACGCCATGAAGTAAAAATATATAAAATGATCCAGATATTCGGTCCATTGTATTTGAATAGTCAACCTAAATTACATCAGGGATGGTAGAAAAACCTCAACTGTTTTATCATTAACATTAAGCAGTACTACTTGCTTCCGTTTCAGTTATTTTTTAAAAGCTTTCCCACATTGCTACACTGTCAGTTTACGAGGGAAATGTATTTACAATATTCACATTTGGCTTTCATTGGTACTATGATCTAACCGATATACTGCCTTTAATATTAATTGTTTTACTGTTTGATTACCACATTAATTGAATTCGATGAAAGTATTTTAATTAGAAATTGTACGAATCTTCACAAGTTATTTTGACGAACTCATCACTATACTTAAAGAGTCGCAGCTCGTAACTGAATGTATCACCTCTGAAACCCCTGCAAATGCAACCAACTTTACAGGCGAGCTATGTGTGAGGCGACGCGATGTATAATTTAATGAAGGTCAGCGATTCGGGAACAGTCTGTATTTACGGCGTAGTCAAAAATGGAAACATCTACTGAATCTTCGTTAAAATGATATAGGACCATTTTAAAACAGCTACAATTATTATTCTTGCAATTGATTTCTACAACTTATGAATGTATTCTGTGAGCATATTGTAACATTATTCATGGAGAATAATGTATGTCTTTTTACGAAAGGAACAAATTGCAAATATTATCCTTTCTGTATATTCCATTTTACTCCACATTGCCTCAATAATATTCAGATCTACTGATTGAGCTGGCCATAGTATAAGTCTCTCTTCTCAATCATGCTCCTCATACCATCTTCTGATACTGGGGTACTGTCATCGTGAAACATAGCATTATCTGATATGAACAATGTATGTATCTTTGAGTGCACATAGTCCCCCAGAATACCCTCATACACCTCAGCAGTCTCTATGCAATTCACTACTACAATAGGATCTACAGAATAGGTACCAAGATATTGCAACTTAATTGTAGACAGTATGAGTTGTAAGCTTTTTCAGGTGTTCTACAGACATATACCCTAGGGAGGCCATATTATATCAGGAGTCCAGGACTAATATTGGTAATATCAATTTATACTTTATGCATTATTGTGTGTAAATAGTGGTTTACTTATTGGTGCTCTGCATAAATACTTAATTTATACAGTTCATTCCTTACTCTTCTGTTACAAACTGGTTTTCTTAAATGTGAATTTAATTCTGCAGTAATTGTATCTACAATAGTTTTATTATTTTCTGACACAATCCTCTTCAGATCTTACTTGTCTCTTTCATTTAGTTTCTGTTTCCGATTATAGTTGTTTCTTTAGGTGTTAGATATTAAATTGGTACCTTAAGTCAGATGTCCTCAACTACATTATTTAATAGTTACAATATGGAGGCCTTTCAAAAATGTTTGATCTTCTGCATTTTAGCATTTTAACTAGTAATGATGTTGTTGTATAGGTTGTACAACGGGTTTATATCTGCAGGTGTGTTGCCATTGAGTAGATCTGTATTCTTTGCTTCTTTCAGAATATCTATGTCTTCAAGGATGCTGATCCTGTTGTTGTTATAGTACTAACATGGCGGTATCGATTGTATCGAACTGATGACCCGTTTCTAGTATGTGTTTGGCAAACGTGATATTTCTTGTTAATAACATTTTGAAGTGTTCAGAATATCTTGTGTTGAAATTTCTTGTGTTTTGCCTGTGTAGAACTTTCCGCAATTATTACACTTAGTTTATAAACGCCTTTATTTTCATATTTATTTGTTGCTTCTATTTTGTTGGATATGATGTTGTTGAGTTTGTTATTAATTTTGAAAGCGATTTCAATGTTTTTTATCTTGTTCCCTGATCGAATTCGCTAATTTGGTTGTTTCAATTCCTGTATAAGTTAGTATAATCCATTTGTGTATTTGTGTTATATTATTTTTCTACTTTTTTATATTTGTTAGGTTGATTCTTCTTCTTTGTTTACTGGCCAATTTGTTGATCATTTCTTCTTTGTATCCATTGTTATGTGCTAGGGATTTTATATAATTTAGTTATTTTTTGTAATTAGTTTTATTTAATGAAGCCTTAACGTTCTGTTTATTAGGCTGATGAAGATACTCATTTTCTATTGTATGGGGTGTCTTGATTTTTTGTGCATAGCTATGGTGTTGCTTGTGTGGGTTTCTGTATATGCATTTTTCTAGACTATGGTTAGTATTTTTTTTAAATTGTTAAGTCTAAATAGTTTATGGAGAGAGTATATTCAGTTTCTTCTGTGAATTGAATTTTGTTGTGCATTTTGTTTAATCCATCTGTAATTTATTTTTCTGTGTGCATGTTCCTTTTTGTAATAGATGTTTGATCTTTAGAAGAGTACGCAGACATAACCATAGAAACTGTGCTCCTTGGGAACCCTAACAATGTGGAAGGTTCATCCACTGTATATCCAGCATCAACAATTTGTCCTCTTTGAAACTCACTAGGTGATATATCACGAGTCTGGAATCATAGCTACAACTAAATGAGGAGAAATTCTTGGACAGCTAAATACAGTACTAGGCTCAGAGAAAACACCCGAAACAAAATAATGCGTTTCTGACTAGACCTACAGGGTTTAACATGCTCTGAAAATAAATGTAGTGTTACCAGTTTTTTGTCTACTCCTTATTCTTAAACAGTCCACCGCTGTGGTCTAGAGGTAGCGTGCTGCCTTGTCACACAGCGGGCCCAGGTTCGATCCCCGGTCGGGACAGTTTTTCTGGGTGAGGTTTTTATCTGGGTTTTTCCTCACCTGTAAGACAAATGTCAGGAAAACTTTAAGGTCTAAACGGTCCTCGAAATCATATGGCCATCGCAATCATCATCATTCATAATCATCTTATATTAAGCTTAGGATTAGGGACTCTCCTGGCGCGCACCACTACCATCTTCTTCACACATCATATTATCGGGGCAACGTAACCCCGCCTTCCAGGCGCCCCAACCTCAGAGGTGGGTTACATGTACGCCATGCTAGGAGAGGAACACCAGGAATGTCGAAAGACAACCTGGGGCATTTGCAAAAAAACTAAAACGCACACAGTTTATGATCTATTAATAGCTAATGTTGGCCTAATATTGTGAGAAGAGCGTTAACTCTAAGCAAAACTTTTATCCGTAAGAAAATAAGCGCGTGCGTGTCAAAACGTCTACATCCTCACTTTTATTACCGCCAATTCTTTTTTTTATGAACAACAAATTTGTGCTCTCTACAACGCATAGTGAGGTAAATGAACATTTTATGGTGCAAAAATATAAAACTCAAATTTCAGGATTATAATCAGGTAACATAAATCAGATTAAAATATTTAGGAAATAAATCCTCTATATATATAACATATAGGATCTGCACGACTTTTTTATTAAATAGGTTTTGGTTTCGACTTTTCTAATGGTTATTATAATAAATTCAATCTTATCTATATGGAGAAGACAAGTGTTTCATTTTCTTTTAATTTTCATTTTCTTTACTAATTGGAATAACCCCACAGAAATAAATTCTTGCTAATTTAAAATTTAAATGTTAATCTAGAAACACTTAGGTTACGAAAGTGAACTAAAACAATGCAATTTAATAAATCCCTAATTCGTAAAATTAGGATTTAAATTTCAAGGAACCTCTTGGGGATTTGTGAATTATGGTATCCTCTATTCATGAAACGTCTTCATTTAAATTGAACTTAAATGATAATTCGTAATTAAAGAAAATTATATCTTGAGTTTTTTAATAAATATTTCTATAATAACATTTATTCTACATTAATTTTTTAATTATTTTAAATATGTTTTTTAATATCATATTTTCAATTTCATATAGTGTAAAATCGGCTTATAAGTAGCAATATTAGATTTTGAGAATGTCCTTATTTTTTATATTTCAAATGAAGATCACTTCATTATCATAATGTTACCACATTAAAACATTTAATATTAATAATTATATCTTATTTTTTCTATCCTATTCAGGGGTCTTCTTTTTCGTCTTCGTCATTATCGCCATCTCATCATCATATTCTCGTCTCTTCTATTGTTTTTTAATGGCATGTAAAGGATTCTTAAACGTCAGTATATATATAATATATATATATATATATATATATATATTTTTTTTCATTTCTTCTTAAGAAGTCACAAAGTTGCTATGAAAACGTTAGAGGACTCAAGTAGATTATGATGAGTAAATCCACATTTGTAGCGATTCTCTAACTATAGCTTGAATAAAATTGTCTGATTTATCTCAAATCTTTGATTCTGAATTCATGTGCTTCTTTCTTCTAGAGACGATAACATATTTCACTATATTTGCGCCACGTACGAGTAAATTATGTACACTAGCAGGCATTTAATACCATCCATACATGCCGACATACATGCCTATTTTAGTAGTTTCGTGTGTGTATTTCTGAATCTTGTTCACATTGACATAATAATTGCTTGCTGAAGTGAGAAGAATAATTGACAAACGAAGAATCAATCCCTGTAAAATAGGAACATAATTCAGGATTTTTTAAGTCTCCTACTGTGTTTCCGCAGTTTGTACTTCCGCTTCCTCGTGGATGAACATTTAGTAAGGCTCTGTATTCACCAAACCTATGAGCTATATGTGTTTCACTGTTATGCAACTTCTTATGTTTCTCCTTCTTACTAGCTTGCCATCGCTTGTTAGTAATGTGCAGCAAACATTCAGAACAGCTTGTTTTATTTGAATTCACGTTTCAGGGTGGTGTCTGCAATGTAATTTATTATTTCAGTAGCATCTATTTTCCCCTCTTTTCTTAAACCAGTTCGGCAGGCGTAACTCAATTCTTCATTGAAATGCTCGTCAAACAGTTTGTCTGCTTTTTATCTTCCTGTTTAATTTGAAGATTCATCAAATTGTTTTTTGGGACGACTTCTATTACAACTAGGATTATTGGGTTCCATTTTAAATTAAATTATCTGTTAGAGTCAACCGTGATTTTTTTTTTCTCAACTTGTTGCTATTCTCGCAGTGGTTAAGCCAGCGCCAGTTTAAACTTAAAGAAAAACTCAAAACAATGGATTTCGCCCTACGTTTATACTTGGGAAGCTGTGAAAATTTCAGGGAACGTTTCCCTGCAATAACGATATTTTTTTTTATTTCATTCAGCCCCATTCCCTAAACAATTCGTACAGTTACCAACTACGTAACTCTATACGCGCCAACTAAAACATTAATATCTCATGAAGTCGTAAATGGATGTTAATTAAATTTATATAATCAATTATTTGAAACTTGGTCTGTACCTGAACACTGCTACACGGGCTCCAATATTCCATTTAAAACATATTGGCAATGACAGGTTCTACGCGAAAACAAACACACATATATATATATATATATATATATATATATATATATATATATATATGTGTGTGTGTGTGTGTATGTGTGTGTGTGTGTGTGTATAATTAGGGTGGGCCGAAAAAGCTATTTTTTTTAATTTCAAAGTTCTAATAGCGCGGAAAAGTTGCGAATTATGTAGACAAAATGAAAGAAAAAATTATCAACATCTGTTGACACCTTCCGGTCGCGCAAAGGCTCTAACGTTTCACAAAAATATGAAGAAAAAAAAACTTCATTTTTGCGATTATTTCTTTATTTTTTTAATTGCATGTTTTCGTAATGCATTCAACGTATTCAAATAGAGCCTAAACAAACATTGTGTTTTAATTCAGTTTAGATCAGTTGATATATTTCAGTCGCGCCATAGGGCCTAAAATTTGCCAAATATTGAAAATTTCACATTTTACGAGATCTTTTCTTTTTCAAATGCCCCAGGTTGTCTTTCGATATTCCTGGTGTTCTCTCCTGGCATGGCGTACTTGTAACCCAGTTCTGAGTTTGGGGCGCCTGGAAGGCGGGGTTACGTTGCCCCTCTTTTTTATATATGTAATATACTTTTTTAACGTAATAGTTACAGTATTTTTATTTTTTTAACATAAGAACATTGTGTTATATTATAGTGTGAATAAATTAACAAATTTCGGTCGCGCAATGACCCCAATACTATAGAAAAACAGTACCTGAAAAAAGAGAGTTAGGACCATGACATGATGGGTGATAACAATAACAACGGGCATGGTACTTTTCGACTTTCTCTATATTTAAAAAGCTTAAATATTTAAGTTACAGTAAAGTTTTTAACACTAAACTTACTTTTATAAAAAAAAAGAAAATCAGTTCTGAATAAATAGTCCATGTTAGTTGAACCTGTCCATTAGTACTGTTCTCTATTTTGTAGCCGAAAGTACTTTGAAGACTGATTTGCTGATGAAGTTAGGCATGGATGATCTGGACAGCAGAGTGGTGGTTCTTTTAAATCCGGCTCGAGATTTAGTTCCACAAACTTTTCCTGAGGCTTCCGTGACGAGTTTTACACAGCGTTCAACAGCCTGCGTGTGAACTGGGAATGTTCCAGTCAGGGATTGAGTCACTGTCGATGTGCGATTTGATCTCGTCGTTACTGACTTCTGCCAGCAATAGGGGAGAAGATAGATCACAGTCCATTCAATGGATCATTTCTGAGTATTCTTGCGCATTGAAGTTGATTTTTGGTGGCATGAATGTTCTTACTGTTTTCCTTCTTGCGTCTATCTGCCTTGCCTTCAGAATTCTTCGAAGTCCGAGCTGTCTTATGTGTTTCTTGTCATCTTGAGTCATGTCTAACAGTAAGTGTTCTGGGTGGCAAAAAAAAACATTCCGTTCGATCAGAGGGTCGATAAAATCAAGCAAAGGTTTTGGCAAATACCTCGTAGATGCATTGCTTGGTAAACAAGTTTCGGGCCGTCTGTAAAGTGTTTACTTGTTTTGATTGTAAACCACATTGGCATGTATGATTTCAATATAAACAAAACTAGTTCTTGAGGTTCAGGTGAGGGGCTTTCTTCACTTATGTACAATCTGAGAGTTCTATTTGCTTTCCTTGAACCACCTCGTATGTGAAAAGTGCCCAGGATCTCGTACAGCCAAATCTTCTTTACAGGTTCCTGATTTTATTGCCTTTGAAATATCAAGTAGGTATTGCTGATCTTTGCTAAGCACGTTCATGTCTATCTGTGGAATCTGACAATCAATAATCTAGAAGTTATTTATCAAATACCAAAAATGCGTGAATATGTAACTTTTTCATTAATTTGGCAAATTGTGGGGCTTATGCGTGACCGGAAGATATTAACTGATCTAAACCGAATTAAACACAATGTTTTTAGGCTCTATTTGAACACGTCACTAACTATTACATTACGAAAACATCTAATTAAAAAATTAATCGAAAAAATGAAGTTTTTTTTTCATACTTTGTCAAACATTAGTGCCTTTGCGTGACCGGAAGATATCAACCGATTTTGATATTTTTTTTTCTATTTTGTCTATATAACTCGCAACTTGTCCGCGCTATTACAACTTTGAATTTTCTTTTCGACCCACCCTACCCTACATATCAATGTAATTATGTACCTACTTATCTATTATATTAGTTCGGAGCGCGCCATCTGCACAATTGAAGTATTGACTATAGACTAATGCTTATAGATGTGCACAAGAAATAAATATATGGAATTTTAACACAGAAAACTGTACACACGATGTGATACAACTATAAGTTTGTTGCATGGCTAAATGATGAACTACACTCGGTATGCGCGATGACAGCATGCTGTATCATCTTCAGCAGTATTACAATTAACAAACATTATTGTATCTGCAGAGTTCATTCATTTTCAACATAACATGAGAGTTAGTGCCCACCTAACCGAAAGTATATCAGTTCTGTAATGTCGCAGCAATCTGATTCATTAAATGTGTTCTCCCATGTTCTGTAGAAGCCCAGTCAACTGTTATAAGGGATCAAATAACCGAAATTGATATGTAAAGAATTGACGTCATTTTATAGAAGTAGATCGAAGTTTGGAATTCATTTTCTAATAAGCGTCCGTGAGTAATGTATGTTTATGTAAAGTTTTATTTAGGTTGTTTATACGGGTTTATAAGTGTCAATTAACGACAATACGGGAATAAAATTTGTCTTAAAAATGCATCTTAAGTTTATTTCTTTCATGCTCATAAAACGTGCAAACGTTTTCTGCTTTACTAGATTTCTTAGAAGTCAGTGGTTATATAAAATATGTTAAGAGCCATAACATTTTTCTGATAGTTTGTCTAGTCAGTTTACTATCAGACATCTTTCAATTTTACGCTGTATGTAGGTGAAAATATAAGTCAGAAGTTAGCGGTAATTTCTATTTGACTTCCCTTATAAAAATGTAAATAGTTTGGTTTTACTTAGAATATGCATTGTATAATGTCGAAGAACAAATAAACTGGAGATAAAAGCGTAATAAAAGAGAAGATGGCGAGGGGAAGAATACAGCTTGCTGGAGATGATTCTTTTTAAATGTCTCTATTCTTTTCTGCCTTCCAACGAATTGATCTAAATCGAGCTGGGAAAAGTTCGCAAATCTCATGTGTCATAATGGTGTAAGTTATGCGACAACTGCCAAATACGCTTAATGGAGTGGCGAGGCCCATGTGCAGAAACAGTTGAAGCAGAAAATTGCAAGACTGGATTATTCCTACGCTGGTTATTTGAATTTGATGCTATGGAGCAAGTGGCGGATTTTGCTTAAAATAGCATGCTTTCTTTTTAATCCTTATATTGGCAATTTATCTCTCTACAAGATCGTTTAGATCATACAGTGCAACGATTAGTGCTTGAACAAAATGAGGTATTAGAACATATTCCAGGCTACTTAAGTGACAAATATTATTTATAAATGGGAAAATGTTTTAGTTTCGTAAACATATGTCTAATAGGAGAGCAATAGTAAATTTTGTAAAATTTCACCCTCCTGTAAGAGATTTTTTTTTTAAACGAAAGAAATGAGAGTTTCTATACATGCAGAAAATGCATTAGTAAACAAATGTGTGAAGTTTCGTGAAAATATATCTAACAGGAGATCAATTATAAATTTCATTAAATTTCACCATCCTGAAAGGGGTGGTTGTTTTTTTTCAAACAAAAGTAACGAGAGTTTCTATACATGCAGAAAATGCAATGGTTAACAAATGTTGAATTTTCGTGAAAATATGCCTAATAGAGAGCAATTGTAAATTTTATAAAATCGCACCCTCCTGTAAGGGGTGGTTTATTGCAAAAGTAATGAGAGTTTCTATACATGCAGAAAATGCAGTAGTTAACAAATGTGTGAAGTTTCGTGAAATATGTCTAATAGGAGAGCAATTGTATATATTATAAAAGTTCACCCTCTTATAAGGGGTGGTTTTTAATCAAACAAAAATAATGAGAGTTTCTATATATGCAGAAAATTCATAGGTTATACAAAAGTGTGAAACTTACTTACATACTCACTGGCACTATCGAACCAGTAGGTTCATGGCCGCGCGGACATAAGCTCTCAATACATCCCTATCCTGAGCTAATGCTTTCCAATCATTCCCCGTATAATCTTCTTCCCTCAAATCATAGTTAATGTTATTCTCCCACCTCATTCATTGTCTACCAACTGGCCGTTTTCCCTCTGGCTCTCCTACAAGAACCTTCCATGCAAGCCTTTCATTTCCCATACGTGCAACATGTCCTGCCCATCGCAGTCTACGAGACTTAACTGTTATTATATCTGGCTTCTTATAAAGACCATGTAGTTCATTGTTATGTAGTCTTCTCCATTCGCCTGTCTGTTCATCTCTCTTTGGGTCCAAAAAATTTGCCTAAGTACTTTATTCTCAAATACTTGTAATCTCCTTTCCTCCCTTAAAGTAAGAGTCCATGTTCCACACCCATTTTAATATAACTGGTAGAATAACAGTTCTATATAATTCCGGTTTAACATTTTTAGAAAGGAGTTGGGGCATCAAGAGTCTCTGCAATGCATAATAGCACGCATTTTCAGAATTGAGCCTATGTTTAATTTTCTTTGTGCATCTCATTCCTATCTGTGATTATTGTTCCTAGGTATTTGAATTCAGCCACTTCCTCAAAGTTTCCCTCATTTGCCATTAGCTGTCCATTTCCATTATATAATGAATTCCTACGTGTGACCATATATTTAGTTTTATTGATATTTACTTCCAGTCCAAATTTCTTAGTGTTACTCAACAGTGTGTGCGTGTTGTCCTTTAGTATCTCCTCGCTATCGGCCAATAGTACTACATCATCAGCATAAACTAACAGCTTATTAATACCATTCAGTTGTAAGCCTTCCTCATTCTCTAAAGATTTAATGGCATGCTCTAGTACAAAATTAAATAGTAGAGGAGATAGTGGATCTCCTTGCTTTAACCCATTCTGGATTTCAAAAGTGTCCGAAAACTGTTTGCCTACACGCACCCTACTCTTGTGCCATTTAGACACATTCGTATAAGTCTAACTAACTTTTTACGAATTCCGAACTCCAGCAGGATGTTATATATCTTCTCCCTCTTAATTGAATCATATGCCTTTTTAAAGTCTACGTATAGTTGATGTACAGTACCATTATATTCCCATTTCTTTTCTAAAATCTGTCTTTTACTAAAAATCTGATCTGTTGTAGACCTTTTTCTTCTAAATCCACATTGATGATCTCCTAGAATGTCGTCAATATAGGTAGTAAGTCTCCTGAATAATATATTTGTTAGAATTTTGTACGAAGTTGAAAGTAATGAGATGCCCCTGTAGTTGTTGCAATCAGTTTTATCTCCTTTCTTATAAATTGGTTCGATAATTGATTCGTTCCATTCATCTGGAAGAACTTCTTTTTCCCAAATCATACAAAGTAACCAGCGTATTTTGTCCATCAATTTTTCTCCCCCTGATTTTATCAGTTCTGCTGGAATCTCATCTGAACCTGATGCTTTATACATCTTCAATTTTTCTGTCGCCATTTCAACTTCTAATGCACTTGGTTCAGCGACTAGCATTTCTACCGTCTGTAAATTATCCTCCTCGATGTCCTGTTCTGCATGTACATTTAATAGCTGATTAAAGTAACTTTTCCATCTATTTAATATACTCCTGTAATCTGCAATCATATCCCCATTTTCATTTCGAATTATGTTTGTTCTAGCCTGAAACCCTTTCTTCTCTATACTAATTCCCTGATATAATTCTGTAATGTTCCTATTTTCTGCGTTCATTTCAAGATCATTAATCTTATCTCTCAAATATTCCCTTTTTTTACCCTTTAGTAACTTGGTGGTTTCCCGTCTAATACTACCCAATTGCTCTAAATGTACATAATTTGGCTCGTGTAACCATTTCATTTTTGCTTGCTTCCTTTCTTTAGAATTTCGGCACATTCCTCATCAAACCATTTCTTGTTTTGCCTCTTTTTAAACAACCAATGCTTTCTGATGCTGACAATTTAATAGTATCTCTTATAGCCTCCCATTCTTTATTTAGATCAGTTTCTTCTCCGTTTTCCACATTGTCATCTGAAGATTCCAGTACTTCAAATCTATTAGCAATTTTGATTTGGTATTCTTGCCGCATTTCATCATTTTTCAAGTTTTTTAATTCAAATTTTACAGAATCATCTTTAGCGTTTCTTCCTCTCATAAGCGATAGCCGTTGTCTGATTTTCACTCTGACCAGATGATGATCCGAATTGCAGTCTGTCCCTCTAACTGATCTAACATCGATGATGCTACTGTGCCAGCGTTTATCCACTAATACATTGATCTATCTGGTTCGAGTTTCGCCATCTGGAGATGTCCAGGTTGTATTTATGAATATCCTTGTGCTGAAATGTTGTGCTGTTAACAATGAGGTTCTTTGATGTGGCAAAGGTGACTAATCTAACCCCGTTGTCGTTACTATCTTCATGAAGGCTGAATTTGCCTATTGTTGGTTTGAATATATCTTCCCGCCCAACTTTTGCATTAAAATCTCCCTAGACAATTTTCATATGATATCGTGAAAGGCTATCAAATAAAACATTCTAATTCTTCATAGAACTCATCCTTGATCTTGTCATCTTTATCTTCTGTGGGGGCATGTACATTTACAATTATAAAATCGTGTCGTTTACCCTTCAGAATTATGTATGATATCCTGAAACTTCGTGAAATTATGTCTAATAGAAAACCAATTGTACATTTTGTAAACTTTCACCCTCCTGTAAGGGATGGTTTATCAAACAAAAGTAATGAGAGATTATATACATGCAGAAACTGCAATGGTTAACAAATGTGTGAAGTTTCGTAAAAATATGTCTAAAAGGAGAGCAATTTATAAAATGTCACCCTCCTATAAGGGATGTTTTTTTTTTCAAACAAAAGCAATGGGAGTTTCTATACATATATAAAATGCAATGGTTAACAACTGTGTGAAGTTTCGTGAAAAATATGTCTAATAGGAGCGATGCCCAGCCTATATCATGCATTTTTCCGTATGTGCGGCGGGTGTCAATATTTTGTTCGAGAGAAGCTCATTGCGCCCCGAAGCAGTTACATTATTGAAAATGTGTATTTTAAAAATATTTGCAAGAAGAAAATTATTTATTTAACTTATTTATACTAAATAATATTATATTCGTGAATAATTGTGCTAAAACCATAGGCTAAATATTGATAATGTAAACTATTTTCAAGTATATTTGAACTTTACCTAACTTGTTCTTACTTTTATATCATGTTGTTTGAAGGCTTGTCACAAATTTGTTTAATCAATATTATGTCTAATAAAACGTTTTCTAGCAGCAAAATCTGAATATTTTATTCTTTGGACATCCCTAACAATAACATTTCTTCTGACTTCCCGTGTGTTCAGATTGGCAAACAGTGCGTTTTAATAATTTTTTTAAGCATGGTGTGCTGATCAGGCATATTGCCGCCCGAACTCGAACGTCAGAATATATGCTTTGACGCTGTCTAAACCATCAAAAATACATCACCTTAATGTACACAGGAGTGAATATCTCAAACCGTTCTACAAAAAAAAACAAAATCCACTACAGCAACATATGTTCATGTTTTACGGATAGCTCACAGTTAACCGGTAACCATTTTTGTGTTTGATTGATACCAAGAAGATCGGCATAAGTAGATTCCCGGGCAAGCACAGCAGCGCACGGCGGTTATTCTCATAATAACGAATTTTGTAATTCAGTTCATTTAACCAAGTGCATCGGAATACGCAGATTACAGGGCAACGCCATGTGATCAGCAAGGGGTATCTAAATGTAATAACGGTATGGATTTACTTACAGTGATTGCTTGAAAAATACATTTTGGAAGATGAACTTTTATTTACTATTTGGATTGTATGAAAGGTAGTTTGGAAATACAGGTAGTTTTAGCTGTAATAATAATTAAGAGAGAAAATTTATAATTATTTTTCTATTAATTATTCAACTAAGCGCAAAAACACAAGTTTCGTCTTCAGCTAATTTATCCAAGAAGATCGGGATAAGTAGACTCTTGGGCAAAGCCGGATAATCAGCACGGGGTGTATCTAGAAACAATAATAATCATCATCATTCAGGGATTAAGCCAGTTGGCTCGTTCCGGTTTCATGAAAGCTAGAATTGTTAAGAATGTTCAGTCCATCTTTTGTGTGGGCGTCCAACATTTCTCCTTCCGTGTGGTTTATAAAAATAATAATGATATAAATTTATAATTATTTTTCTTTTAATTAACTAAATAAACGGAAAAAACACATTATTTAAATGGGCCGTAGCAGGGCACAACAAGAGAACAGCTAACGAGTAAAAAATTACGTAATTTGAAACGAATTATACAAAATATCTTAATAACATAAGTTTTACATTATTATATATCATTAAGGTGATGCGCTAACCACCATGTTACTCGTTGATATATGTAGGTAAATAAGCGTAACTAAATTATCCTGGTAAGAAACTCCCACTAGGGAGCACACAATGTCCCCAAGCGGGGCGTATGAGATTCATATGTATATATTACAAGGATTTAAGAGAGATCAGGGCTTGCTTGGTTCAGGTTAGGGGCATGGGAATTTTTAAAAATTAGCGACGATCATGATATGAGAATATGTCCAATGTGCGGGAGCTTTGAAGACGAGATCCATATATTAGGAAAATGTAACGATTTGGATATATTGGAGGCGACAGTTATTACCGGAAAGATTTCTAAATTCAAATCGTGAAAGATTGCCATGCTACGAATTATTTGTAAACTTAGAAAACTGGATAAACGTGGGTAGATTTCTGGACAAAACGCGGAAAATAAGAACACTCATTCATGAATAAATAAATATGTTAACAAATTGCAATACCACTACTTCTTAATAAATTCTAATTAACTAAGTTAATGTATAATTTAATTGTATTGTTACCTAATTATAATATTATTGTGTTTTCTTTTTTGTTTTAAGTATATTATTACCCAAACATCAATTTATTGTAACGGACTGTCAACAGCACGTACGGCTTACTGCCCGTGCGACCCATATTTGTAAATAACATTGTATATATCTTAATGTTAGTCTAATAAGTACTTATTTATGTATTTACAAGGATTTGTTTTCACTGCAGTCTGACATATAACTGACACGATAAATTATGTGTTTTCCAATTTATGGACCCCGGGTAAGAAGATGACAAAGTTTTAGCTGCCATCTAAATGTTTATAATGCTAGTATTAAAAAAGGGAATTAAAATAGAAGATAATTGTTACCTCCACCATCTTAGTATTCGCAGATCATCAGGTGGTGATTTCTCACGATCCAGATGATGCATATTTCATGTTAAGGAGATTAGAGATAGAACACAAAAAAATGGGGATTTACAGATAAATTATAATAAAACGGCATATCTTTCATTGGATACAACAGATGAGCTAAAATGTAATTCAAGAAGAATACGTAATGTTAAAAAAATTAAATATTTAGGATATATTTTAGATAAAGTGAGAATTCAACTACAGAAATTGAAAGAAGAATAAACTGGTGGAAGAAGAATCATTGGTATGTTGAACTCAGTGCTTTGGAATAGAAATAAAATATAGAGAACGAAGAAAACTACATTTCATGTTCTGTTACAAAGCATTTATTATATGGGTCCGAAACCTAGACAGTAAAGTAAAAAACAAGCCACACAGGCTATTAGCAGTAGAAATGGATTTTTGGAGGCGATCGACAAGAATTTGAAGAAGGGATAAGGTCAGAAACAGCACAATAAGGGGAATTATGCAAGTTGAAATACAATATATTAGGAAAAATACTAGTACACTCATTAAGTTCTGAGACTTAACGCCTGGGGACAGGCACCCACAAGAATCAGAGTGTCTCACAAGATGCCGACAATTAGGCGTACACTTAAATAGAATCACATCCTCATTCAAAATAGTCGCGTTTGGCCGTCATGCACGTTTGCCAACGGTGGTTGGTATATCTGTTGGAAGCATCGCTGAAAGATGTTGGCTTCTCTTGTGGCAATCATGACCTCTTCGGAAGAATGAATTCTCTACGCCAACGTAGGATTGCTTTCATGCGAGGAAAGAGACAAAAATCGTCATATGATCATCACGTTGGTCTTGCGACAGGATTCCTGGCACACTGTGCTGGGTAAGATAACACGAGACATGCCCAGGTCATCAGACAGAATTTTATGACAAGTATCATGGCTGACCCCTACCACTGCTTCCAGATCGTCTACTGATTGGGAGCGGTTAGCACGCACCAACATCACACCTTCTTCGATCTTGCGTTTATGTTTCGAATTGTTTGAAGCCGACTAGTACGCACACACATCTTCCAAACTGTATCTTCCTTGCAAAAAACGTCGGTCCCACCTTAACAGAACATTACGACTCACTGCGTACTCACCGTAAACTTACTGCATCATTTGAAACGTTTCGACAGCGGTCTTGCCTAATTTCTGACAAAACTTGATGTTGCTGGTAACAGTGGCATCTCGAGTTCCGACATGTGCATTCAAATCATCGTCACAACAAAGACCGTAGTTCTGCTTGCAGTGAATGCACTCAACTGTCTCTTGCTGGGACGAGAGACTAATTGACAAAGTATCATCATCACGGGCGCCACCTATGCGCTATAGCGTAATACAGCGACACTATGCGCTCAGTCTCAAAACTTAATGACTGTACCACGTAGAAGAAAAACGTTTGAAATGGTATAGGCACCTCATAAGAATGGAAAAAGATAGAATACCAAAGAAGATCCTATGTTGAAAAGCTAATGGAAGAAGTGTAAGAGGCGGCTTAGAGAATGATGGATGGATGGAGTGAAGAAAAGTATGGAAGGTAGAGATTTGAGGGAAGAAGATGTTTTAGACAGGAACCTCTGGCGACAAATCACTTTGGGTTGAAAGAGAAACACTGTATTGTGGAATATTCCAAATCAAATTAAACAATTTCACAATTAATTAAAAAACCCATTAAATAATCAGTTATTTAAGGTAAATTATTTATATTTAACCTCTCAATAAGTTAACATAACCTCCACACTGATAATATTTAATGTGTTAGAGCTAATAAAAATTTCTGATTTTTTTTTTTTTACTTTTACTCTATAAAATCCGATAGCTAATCCATCGAACCTCTGCACTCGAGCCTAACCACATGCGCCACACGGAGTCGTTTCTGATAGCTAATCATTACCAAATACACCGTGTACTCCGAGCCAGACCGCAGACGACATAATATTTGGAAGTACACAAGTATAAAGGTAAAATTTTCTCATCTTATGTACTAATAAGTAATATTAAATTAAATTAACATAAGGTGTATATACATACATATACATATATATATATATTTGTTATATTGTAGAATTTCGCGGATATAAGTATGATATAAGTATAATTAAGAACGTTTTCTTAGGTTTTCCGCGTCATGGATTCAAGGTTGGCCTCTGGCCACTTCATTCCTTGATAATGGCACGTGGAATCATGCCGACCTGAATACATGACGCAGAAAACCCAAGAAACTTTCCTAATCATATTATATATATATATATATATATATATATATATAATATATCCTTATTCATATATAATTCTTCTGTACATGTGTACGTCACTGAACTCCTCCTAAACGACTGGGCCGATTTTGATGAAAATTTTTGTGTGTATCTCGATGGTTAAGATTCACAACTGGACCTTCTAAAACCATTAGGTTAGTGATAATTAGTGATAATTTAAAAAATCGCTCAAGCGGTCACACTTATGATATTGCACAACACGAAACTCAGTATATACCATTAAAATAAACCGAGGTAGGTATTATCAAAAATGAGCGAAATCAGGCAATTAGAAGTACAGGTTTACTTGAAATCCCGAATTTTAAAAAAAATAATTATACGACTGTACCGATTTTCGTGAATTTTTTACTATGTGTTTTAAATGGGTTCCTGGATGGTTTAGATTCACAATTGGAACTTCTAAAACATTAGACATGGCGATTTCACCTGAAGTGAAAATTTCAAAAAGCGGTCTAGCACTCACAATTTTCAATGTTTCACAATGAAATCCTGTATATCCTATTAAAATAAGCCCTGGTATGTACTTTTAGTGCCAAACAAATGACCGAAATCTGACACTAGAAGAGGAGGTATAACTTGAAAATTCGAAATTAAAAAACTGCCTAAATGACTGCACCGATTTGATGAAATACTTTATGCGTGTTTGAGTCGGTCTCTGAATGGTTTAGATTCGCAATTGGACCGTCAAAAAGCGTTAGGTGTAGGAGTTCATGAAGTCAAAATTTAAGAATCGCTCTAGCGATCACAATTTCTAATGTTTCACACAACGAAACTTAGTATAATAGATATATATAATATATATATATACACACACACTATTAAAACCCAGGTAAGTAGGTACTATCCAAAAAATGGGCGAAATCAGACAATTATAAGTTATGAGAGGTTGGGTTTAACTTGAAATCCGAAATTAAAAACTGACCTAAACGACTGCATCGATGTATGATTAAATGTTTTGAGTGAGTTTGAGTGGGTCCCTGGATCGGTTTAGATTCACTATTTGATCGCGGTAGGTGATGGGTCGATTCAATTTTAAGAATTAATTTATTGTCAGACTGTGTATTCATCTGGATATTACAGAGACTCCAGCGGGACAATAATGTGACGTCATAATGCACGCTTCTTGTGCTACAACAGATGATAGTGTGGAGTTTTTTCTGCGGACTTATGAATTAGTGTAATTTCACGGTAAAAAATCATTTTGTATTTTTAAGTCGCCGGTCATGACACGAGAACTGAAACTTTCGGGCAGGAGAAAGTCGGCCGGGTCCGCTATAATATAAGTATATACTGTTTTTGTGTATTCCGCCACAATTGTACTATAATTTAAAAAATTATTCTCTTGTTGTTTCTTTTATTTTGCACAATTGTACTGGTCACACTGCTGGGGTTGATACTGTTGTACTTTATGAAGTCTTTATAAAGGAAGGGGGCACGTCACTTTCTTATTTGTACAATAATGAATACATGTTATTACTTCTTTATTTTTTCATGCCTCATATAGCATAGGAATGTACTTTTTTTGTATACATAATCTTAAACGAACCATGGAAACATATGAAAAAATATATGTTTATACTAATTATCAGCGACTGCGGGGAATAGTATGTTTACATACAAATGCTGTTCGACTTAAACTGTAGACGGAAACAGAGGAATTGCATCACGACTATAGTATCTACAGTTAACATAGCTAACGTAATTAAGGTAATATTCATTTCAGTGCTGAACCAGACAGGTGAATTAATATAGTTGTGAATATGTAAGTTTGTAGTATTTAGCGGTCGTCAGAATAAGCAGACTATACCATTTACATAGAGCAATAGACATCTGTCTTGACATTGCCTGACCCAGTTCGCTAGTACTTTAAAAAATAAACTAAAGTCCGTTTGCTCGGAACTTCATACGTCTATATTACTTCTCTACAGTCGATTGATTGTATTTATCGATTAACAATAGTTATTTTCAGTTAAAACAGTTTAAACTGTACTAATCAATTCTATGCTCAGTGTAAATTTTCAAATGGAGCTTACCACAAGTAATATTTATAAGAACACCACATTTATTGAATATTATGTAAGTAGCTATTCTTTGCTTACGTTTTCAGGTTTCCCATATCACCGGTAATGAACCCTACAACTTGCCATGATATTTAAACAATCCACATGATGAATTAATGTTTCGCTCAGATCTAATCCTATCTCTCTATCTATCTATCTATCTATCTATCTATCTATCTATCTATCTAAACTATCTATCTATCTATCTATCTATCTAACTATCATCTATCTATCTATCTATCTATCTATCTATCTATCTATCTACTCTATCTATCTATATATATATCTATAGATAGATATATCATATCATATATCCTCTCGCTACATAAATTGGTATGTACAATTTAATTATCAAAAATAGGACCAGTAGAAAAGGAGGATTTGCTGTAATCCTAAATTTGAAAATAGTTTCTATAACGGCCCTCGATTGCTGTTTTCTTCTCTCGTAATGAATCAGAATACACCCGTTTTAATTATTTAATAAAAATTATTTCCGTAAAAAATTACGTTTCATAAAATCGTCTTGCTATGATTACGCAGGATGCTCCCTACTTAACAAAGTTAATTAAATTAACTTATTTTTCCTATCGACGTCACCAATTGGCAAGTGGTTAACGCGTCGCCTGAAAGAGATACATAGAAGGCCAACTAATAATAGTTTGGAGGGGGAAAGCTCGATAAAATTTCACTCAAGAGATTCTAAATTAGGATTGATGTTCTTTACGACTAAAATATTCAGACTCGGGAACTACGGTTTAAAATATCTCCTGGACGACTTGTAATCTTGGATCTTCTCTTATAAAAAGTTATCGACCCCCGCCACGGGAAATCCCTATATCATATGGAAAATAAATAATAAAACACTGTGAGAAATGCACATATATTGGGAATCAAAATAATTAAGAATGGAAATCATGAAAATTACATAATTCAAGAATTAATAAAGCTGTGACTGCAATATGACTATTAAATAGTATTTAATTGGATAAAAGCAATCAAAATGAAAAACTAACAAAACTTAATAAATAATCGCAATTGCAAAATACAACGACATATAAGCCATAGTCAGGGGCATAAAATGTAAAAGACAGAACACCATTATCAATTACATTCGATACAAATGAACATTTCAAGAGAGAGAAAATTAGAAATAATAGTAAGAAAACTAGATGAATGTGTAAACTAATAGAAACTATAAAAACAAAACAATCAAAATGGTTTTCCACATGTGAAAAAAGATGATGAAAGATAAATTACAGAAAGAAAATGTATGAATGGAATCAGACAGGAAAAAGGAAGAAAAGAAGAACCATATAATATGAAAAATGGAAAGAAATGTGCTTGGGGCAGGAGCGTAAAAGAATAGAGAGGAATGGAGATTGGCTATACAATCTTGAAGTGGACAAGGGAAGATAATCGAAGACACTGTTAACTATGACAATATAAATAAAGATAAACATATATTAAGTAGTTTTGAATGCTACGTTTCAGTATTGTAATTGAATCCATCAGAAGAGGTAGTTAGCGTAGGTATATGAATCACTAACTTTCTGGATACTAACTAACTCTCCGGATTTGGAACGAATATTTTCGAAAGGCAAGGTCCATGTCTCTCTGACATGAGAGCAATTTAAGAAACGGAAACTGTCATGGAATACTTTTGTAATTTCATAAATTTACATATTATAAATTAAGGAATACTTTTTTGCGTTTCAAACAAAAATTATATATCATAAATTAAAGGAAATATCATCATCAAAATTATTTACTTATATGCTCTAAACGACTCTTTTAAAAACACATCTAAATTCGCTACTTCTTTAGTTCTTACATAATCTTTCGTTTTTCTCATATCTTTAAATTACTCTTATTTTATATTATAAATCTAAACAGTAAATATTTGCTTTAAGAACGATCATGATTTTCCGGGCTATTGTGACATCGCTAGAGGCCATTAGCTACTGCGTTTGGAATTTTAGTAAAACATTCACAGCTACTTTGGAGGGTGCCAGGAACTGTCCTCAATATGATGTTAACTATGCACAAGTTGTTGTTATTAAAATACTATCTAATATAATTAGCCAGCGTGCGCGCTGCTACTAAGTTAAAATACAATGTTGTTTTACGTTAAGTTGAAAGAAGTAAAGAAAGATTAATTATAATGACATATGATAATTATTTTTAGATACCGCGTATTGATTACCCGCGTTCCCCGGAATCTGCATTTATCCCGATTTCTTGGCATAAATGAGCTGAAAGGACAAAATTAATTAGGCCCTATTGCGAGTTATCATAAAAGAATACCCTCCGTGGCGCTGCTATCATAACGCTTTGCCCGGGAATCCTACTTAGATGGGGCCCTACCTCCTTGTCATCAATGAAAGATACACATGTCATTATGAGTAACTGTTAACTATTAAAGATAAACATATGTTGTCAGGGACTTTGTCGTAGAATATTTGAGATATTCAATTCTGTGTACATTAATTTATGTATTTATTATGATTTAGGCAGCGTGAGCCATTTAAGCGTCCAAAAAAGCTACTTTTTCACATTTTTCCTTACAAAGGATGATGTTAGGGGTGAAGGGATTGAGTATTACATCTCTTTGGTAGCCTATAACCTTCCCGGGAAAACTCCTGAACATTTTGGAAAAAGACCCACCACAATCAAATGAACGGTATGGCAGGCGCATAAAATACGAACAAATAAACATTAATTTTTATATTATTAAAATAGTAAATAATTATTGCATTTGACGTATGGACAGCCAAACCCTAGCCCATTTTCTTTCGAAAAACGAGTTTGTAGTGCGATGTCCCCATATATATATATAATATATATATATAGATATATATATAATATATACGCACGCACACGCGCACGTACACACACGTACACACACAACACACATACAGGATGTTACCAACCATCAGGGTTAAAAATTATATAGACGAAGCATTTGGAGCATTTTGACATAAGGGACCAGTGATTGGAAATTAATATTTTGGACGTCACGCCAACTTTAAACGTATGTGAGGGGACGTTTCTGTATGTTGCTTTAACTGCCATAACACAACTGCCTGGCACTTTCATTTGTCTTTTTTTACAGTGCATGACAGACTGTGAAAAATGGAACATTAATCGTCACAGGGACTTGCAGACATGAACTTAATGTATGGTGCAAGCAGAATGTAAAGCCGAACGAATGTATCGAGAGAAATTTCCTAACAGGCATCATCCAAATTGGAAGACATATATTGCGTCGTAGTAATTCATGTATTGAGCCAGGTGGTCGCCACTTTCAACAACTGCTTTGAGCCTCTAAATTGGGTGATGAGTTTAAAAAATGCAAACTTTCAAATGATTTTCAAGATGGCGTGGCCATCTAAACTATTAATTTCGGCCCTTGGTACCTTACATCAAAATGCTCCAAATGGAGAATGGAGACCTCTATCGTCTGTATAATGTTGACCCTAAAGATTGGGGACACCCTGTATAAATACGTATATAATAATTATATATATATATATATATAGTTTCCTCAACTCCATCTGTAATAAAATTGCATTGTGTTTAAAATTATTTCTTTTCGTTCTTGTAAAATGTGATTATAGATCTAAAATGTTAACAGTTAAATACTGAAATATTAGGTTACCCCTTCATTTGTTGGGCTGAATTTTTTAGTTAGATCATTTTGAGAATACGCAACTCTAAACAAGCGATGCCTTCTTGAACTTTGCCTACCTCTCACGATCTGCTCAATAAATCAAACTTTGAAATATTTGTTATTTATTAAGAATACACCAATAAATTATAAAAAGCAATTTATAAAGCAAATCTTAAATAATTATTTCTTCGTGAAGCTGAAATCTGGACTAAAATGAAATATTTATGTAGAATTCAGGTAGTGCATATAAAATGTTTAAGAATTATATTAGGAGGAATAATCTAAATTCGGAATAGAGAAATCAGAGAAACTTTGAATCGGGATAGATTACAAGATGAAATAGAATATAAGAGAATGAAATGGTATGGCCACGAAAAAGGATGGATACTCGGAGGTTACCAAGACATTCACTAGAATATAAAATACCAGGGAAGAGGCCAAGAGATAGGTCTCGATATGGATGGAAAGCAAAGTTACGATGCATGTTGAAAGAATAAAAATAGGAAGAAGTGAAGTTAAGGAGAGAGATTTGGAATGATCGATTAAAGGTGGAGGCTTCTGACTAAAACTCGACCCCATCCCCAAATGGGGACACGAGGAAAGATGAAGAAGACAGTGAATATTTATTTTTTTCGTTTGTATTTTTTGGCTGAATTAGAAGGCGAGATTACCCATTATACTATATTACTTTCACGCATTTTAATGTTTTTTTTTTTAATTTGAAAATGTTATGTACTTCTTACACTTCTGAATCCTAATAGTTTACCATTATATCCTGATTTAATGTTTTAATAAAATCGTTTTTATACCTTTGCCAAACTAATACGCCATCAATCTTAGCTCAAAGCAATATGGGGTACCGCGCTAGTTACAGACCCCATGGAGGAAAACATTTTCTTATATAATTTCGGCTAGTTGTATTAGAATGGTGACCACTGAGCGAAGTCAGGAATTTGAATAGCTACGTTAACTAGCACCTCAAAGTAAGAAAACCCGTTATAAGAACTGTGGGATCCGATATTCTAACCCTTACACTGTGATTGTATGTCCGGCAGCCGGATAGCAAGAAAAAGACCATCTAGAACTATCGCCCAAGGATTTTTAATGAAATCATGTACTGGTATTATACTATATCTAATAACAAATTTTAAACGAAAAATGTATATTTGAACAGCGCAGAATAAGGTTGTAACTCTTAAAAATTTCACTTTACATGGAAGAAGGTCCCTTGTGCCATTAGCAATTATTTCCGAAGTTAAAACACAATTTGGGAAGACATGAGGATTACAACTTTGTTCGTACACTTCAGAAGTAATTTTCATAAGTAATGCCACGAGTGATTTCCAAATTATCGATAAATTCACGACTCACGAAGTGAGGATGGAATTTATCTAGAGAATTTGGAAATCAAGAGTGGCATTTGTTAGGACTATTTAACGAATAAAATTAAGCTGTTTAACTCCCAAATCATTATTTAACTGTAGTTATTTCAAAATATTTATATATTTAATGCAAACGGCGATGTTTGAAAACAAAATGAGAAAACGATTAGGTACGCTTCTACTGCTTCTTTTGTTTATCACTGCAACCAGATCATACTATTTATTGCCAAAGGAACGCAATATTGTAAGAAATGCTCTCTAGTGGAGAAAAAAATGAAACATCAATCTGTATATTAATTCATTTCTGATTGTCGTATGATGTAAATATTACAATTATATTTTTCTGGATTATTACCTGGGAAAAAATACATTTAAGAAAGTCAAAACAGTGGTTTCTTTTTTGGTGGTATAATAAATTGCTACAAATGTTGACATGTCTGCACTATATATACAATCTGGTAGCCGTATTTCTTATAGGCTCAGTCACTGCAAAATAACGGTCAGACCTGTTCAGAATATTAAAAAGGAGGAGCTTTGTTTAATATATGGGAATTATAAACACTGATAAATATTTCGTGAAAACACGACTCTGATTGGTTGTAAAACAGAAATCATTGACAACGTGAGTGGTCCTTGACTCCCATTTGGGGCATTAGTTAAATAGTCATCATAAACATTATCCACTAGAGATTTTAACAGGTCCTTGGTTGTAATAAGAAGTTAGGGCTCCCCCTTTTTTAGACAATTAATACTAGATGCCAGGCGGAGTATCATACATTCTGCAAGTGATGTTTTCCCCAGAACACATTCTGGTACTAATTTTCCGTCATTAGCTGGAATCGATCCCAGGGTTCATGTTGCACCCAGAAGCTTTTAGGTCAGTTTAAAACCCTTATCCCAACGGATATCACATCCGCTACCTTACGGCTTGAAACGTAGCGGTGCAGAGTGCACCACCCACATATTTTCAGGAGTTTTACAGATGAAGCCACCTTTCCCTTACCAATCGCTACCCTTAACAAAAAAGGCAAGCTTCGTCTTCAAATCCCTTTGAAGAAATAACTTGTGAAACATTTAGCTACCTGATATTTTGATACTGCCCCTAAGCCTCTTATGGCCGGTCCGGGTGTGTCAATTGATATAGATTTTAAGGCTTAGCGTAATTGCTTCTTCCTTAGATGTCCAAACCATTTTAACTCCCGTTTTCAATTCTATGAATCACAGTCTCTTCGCTTCTAATCACCTCATTCCGAATTGTTTGTAATATAGGTACCCCTTCCCTTCTCCTCACTTCAACTGCCAAATGTTTCATTTTATATTTTTCATTTACAACACATACTTTACTGTTGCAGCATAAAACACTTTCACTGATATATTGACTTAGGCTTTCACGGCCGGAATTACTATGGTGATCTTGCAGAAGATTTCCGGGCTGTTGGCCGTGGTCTTGAGGCTTGTAGTTCCCCAACGTTTCGCCAGAGACTGCGTCCGGCATCCTCAAGGGTTGTCTTGAGACTTGCAATTTTGTCGACTACCAGCTCTATTTATACATGTATACGCGACGTGTTCTCTGCGCGGTCCGTTACTTCGTAAATTGCAGAGAACACGTCGCGTATACATGTATAAAATAGAGCAGGTAGTCGACAAAATTGCCAGTCTCAAGGACAACCCTTGGGAGATGCCGGACGCAGTCTCTGGCGAAACGTTGGGGAACTACAAGCCTCGAGACCACGGCCAACAGCCGGAAATCTTCTGCAAGATGATCATACTTTCACTGATGCTTGTCCCATGTGAAACTTGGTGTTTCCTGAAAATGGTATATTGAATTCAGGTGTCTTAAAACCCTTTTAATCAGTAATTAAACAACTGCATAACGAATTCACTCTTTTGTAATTCATAGTACAGCTATTTAAATGTATCTACTTGTTTAACTGATCCTATGTCAACAGTTAATATTTCATATTCTTCTTTGAAGAACGTGTGAAAATGCTTTTTCAATATTAGTTCAACTCCATATTCCACACACATAGTTACAAATGTGTGGTTATCACTGGACGATCTATTAACCTTGAAATATATGTGTCTTGGCTTTGTAAACAAGATGATTCACTCTAACATCCCTAATCCGCCACTGCACGGGAGATAGCAGCAATTGAGTTATGTGTGATATTAACTCCACAGATCCCCGCTCCATCATAAACCGTACCACAGTGGTGCGTGGAGATATTCGCTTCAATCTTTCTTAAAAAACTAAAGCCGACGGACAACGGAGAGGAAGACAAATTTGGCTGCGTTCATCGCGAAAATCCACCGAGCCTTTCTACACGTAGCAACATCAATTCCTTCACCCCATCTCTATCTACGTATGCCATGCCTGGGTATGTAATACTCTCACTTCAATCACAAAGACCCACTTATACAGGTCTTCGATTTGTTGTTCTGCTGCGCAAATCCACTTTATAAATTCCGATTGAAGTGATTCAACAACCACAATCTTGGAAGTTACCGTTACGTACGTATAAATTCAAAATAAATGTAGGATGCATTTGTACTAATATCAAAAAAGATGAACGGAAATTATATTTAAACAAAAATAAGCTAAGTGCAAGCATATCGAGGGTTTAAAAAAAATATATGAAAATATAATAAAATACTGAATGTATGACCAATTCTCATTTTTGCAGGGAGATTTCTACAACTCGAATTGTTTTTCTGTTACCAATTCCATGTTTCCTTATGGCTAAGCATTCCTCTTCATACAATCTCCATCTTTTAATGACTTTCTGGAAGTAACTCTTTCAAAATATATTTAGGTCGTCCTTATATATTTTCTTCCTAGTTGTATTCATACATGATCTTCTTTGGCCATCTTGTGATGTTCATCATAACTGTGTGCCTATACTAATTTAACTGTCGCTTCTGTATGTCATCAATGATCTCTCTCTCTCTCTCTCTCTCTCTCTCTCTCTCTCTCTCTCTCTCTCTCTCTTCCCATACTTTCTTTATTTGATATTTTATATAGTTTTTTTTTCTACAACTTCTGCTTAAAAATACATCGCATCTATCATATGTTTCTTCCTTAATCTCTGTTTAGGACTTCCATAATAATGTTAACACATTGGACAATATATATATATATATTCATCCTTGTGCTTTTCGTTGTTTTTTTCTCCTTAAAAATAGAGTTTTAAACATCTTTCTAAATTGTTACCTTTATTTATATACATCCTTGTTAAAATGTGATTGCCTGATACCTATTTTTCTCGCTGGAGAAATAGGTACTCCCTAGTGCAGAGTTTGTTAACCAACTATTTGATATGCTATTTTTCCTATATATGTCAGCGAGAGTGGCATGTGGTTAGACATCAAGTAAGAAACTAAGGTTTACTTGTACGGAGGAAGATCGGATTAAAACTCTGGCTTAGATGTCTTAATTTCAGGCTTAAGGTTATTTTACGAGCCCACAATTTTTAAAACGGCTTAAAGTCTCTCTCGGAGGACTATTGTCCCTTGGATATTTCCATCCTAAAAATTCATCAACCCGGCTGGGTTTTAACTCGCGATTCTCGGGACCAGAGGCAAAGAACGCAACCACTAGATCACCACGGCGATTCTGTTAAAATATAGCTGCATAATATTTGCATATATACACATCATTTATTTCTCCACTTTGTAATTGTAAATTAATTTCAATTTCATAATCTACTACTGGAATATTCAGTTTTTTTATATTAATCCTTAATCCGGCCTCTTTCATAATATATTTTGAGTGTTCCGCCCACTTTCATGTGAAAAATAATTCACTATATATATTACCATTCGGGTAACACGTCCAGTAGGCCTAATCAGGTCACTTATAGAATTAATTAACCTCAGGCTCATGATGCCCGCCTGGAGGTTTAGGCAAGATTACAAATTCTTACTTAGTCGGAAAAGAAACCCGCAACATTCCACCTTGTAACTTATTCCTTAATCAATTGCACTAGCGCGCGATCCCGTAAAAACATCAGTTTTGGTACATAAGGAATAGCGATGAAACAAGTGATTCTTTTAAGCGCGGCGACCCTTGTTCGATTCCCGGCTGAGTAGGAATTTTAAATCTCCAAATACGGTCTGAGTGTCAGGCCTATGTTTATCTTGTAGGGGCCTATGTTCTAATACTCAAAAATTGCATTAATTTGACTCATTTAATGATAATTATTTTTTTAAAACCATTAAAATTAATAAATAACTAATTCATAATGAACACATTTACATAGCTCACTGCATACACTTATCAAACTTGATCTTATATGTTAAGACGGCAATAGATATTAATAAAATATAAGTAAAATAACTTGTATGAATATCAAAACAAAATTAATTCACCACTGAGAAAAATTAATAGAGAAAAAATAGTTGTTTCTAAGATTTACTATAAATGCAAATAATAATTGGCCGGATTAGGATACGATACCGATATTGGAGGAGCAGATACACATTTCTGCATATATAAAAACTTACTTACATACTCACTGGCACTATCGAACCCGTAGGTTCATGGCCGCGCGGACATAAGCTCTCAATACATCCCTATCCTGAGCTAATGCTTTCCAATCATTCCCCGTATAATCTTCTTCCCTCAAATCATAGTTAATGTTATTCTCCCACCTCATTCATTGTCTACCAACTGGCCGTTTTTCCCTCTGGCTCTCCTACAAGAACCTTCCATTGCAAGCCTTTCATTTCCCATACGTGCAACATGTCCTGCCCATCGCAGTCTACGAGACTTAACTGTTATTATATCTGGCTTCTTATAAAGACCATGTAGTTCATTGTTATGTAGTCTTCTCCTTCGCCTGTCTGTTCATCTCTCTTTGGTCCAAAAAAATTTGCCTAAGTACTTTATTCTCAAATACTTGTAATCTCCTTCCTTCCTTAAAGTAAGAGTCCATGTTCCACACCCATTTAATATAACTGGTAGAATAACAGTTCTACATAATTCCGGTTTAACATTTTTAGAAAGGAGTTGGGGCATCAAGAGTCTCTGCAATGCATAATAGCACGCATTTTCAGAATTGAGCCTATGTTTAATTTTCTTTGTGCATCTCATTCCTATTTGTGATTATTGTTCCTAGGTATTTGAATTCAGCCACTTCCTCAAAATTTCCCTCATTTGTCATTAGCTGTCCATTTCCATTATATAATGAATTCCTACGTGTGACCATATATTTAGTTTTATTGATATTTACTTCCAGTCCAAATTTCTTAGTGTTACTCAACTTTTTGGGAATTCCGAACTCCAGCAGGATACTATATAACTTCTCCCTCTTAATTGAATCATATGCTTTTTTGAAGTCTACATATAGTTGATGTACGGTACCATTATATTCCCATTTCTTTTCTAAAATCTGTCTTATACTAAAAATCTGATCTGTTGTAGACCTGTTTCTTCTAAATGCACATTGATGATCTCCTAGAATGTCATCAATATAGGGAGCAAGTCTGCTTACTAGTACAGTATATTTGTTAGAATTTTGTACGAAGTTGAAAGTAATGAGATGCCCCTATAGTTGTTGCAATCAGTTTATCTCCTTTCTTATAAAATGGTACGATAATGATTCCTTCCATTCATCTGGAAGAGCTTCTTTTTGCCAAATCATATAAGCAACCAGCGTATCTTGTCCATCAATTTTTCTCCCCTGATTTATCATTCTGCTGGGATCTCATCTGAACCTGATGCTTTATACATCTTCAATTTTTCAATTGCCATTTCAACCTCTAATGCACTTGGCTCTGCGACTAGCATTTCTGCTGTCTGTAACTTATCCTCCTCAATGTCTGTTCTGTTATGTACATTTAATAGCTGATTAAAATAAACTTTTCCATCTATTTAATATACTCTTGGAATCTGCAATCATATCCCCATTTTCATTTCGAATTATGTTTGTTCTAGCCTGAAACCCTTTCTTCTCTATACTAATTCCCTGATATAATTCTCTAATGTTCCTATTTTTTGCATTCATTTCAAGATCATTAATCTTCTCTCTCAAATATTCCTCTTTTTTACTCTTAGTAACTTGGTGGTTTCCCGTCTAACACTACCCAATTGCTCTAAATTTACCTCATTTGGCTCGTGTAACCATTTCATTTTTGCTAGCTTTCTTTCTTTTACAATGTCGGCACATTCCTCATCAAACCATTTCTTGTTTTGCCTTTTTTAAACAACCAATGCTTTCTGATGCTGACAATTTAATAGTATCTCTTATAGCCTCCCATTCTTTATTTATATCAGTTTCTTCTTCGTTTGCCACATTGTCATCTGAAGATTCCAGTGCTTCAAATCTATTAGCAATTTTGATTTGGTATTCTTGCCGCATTTCATCATTTTTCAAGTTTTTTAATTCATATTTTACAGAATCATCTTTAGGGTTGTTCCTCTCATAAGCGATAGCCGTTGTCTGATTTTCACCCTGACCAGATGATGATCTGAATTGCAGTCTGTCCCTCTAACTGATCTAACACCAATGATGCTACTGTGCCAGCGTTTATCCACTAATACATGATCTATCTGGTTCCGAGTTTCTCCATCTGGGGACGTCCAGGTGTATTTATGAATATCCTTATGCTGAAATGTTGTGCTCTTAACAATGAGATTCTTTGATGTGGCAAATGTGATAATCTAACCCCGTTGTCGTTACTATCTTCGTGAAGACTGAATTTGCCTATTGTTGGTTTGAATATATCTTCCTGCCCCACTTTGCATAAAATCTCCTAAGACAATTTTCATATGATATCGTGAAAGGCTATCAAATAAGCATTCTAATTCTTCCTAGAACTCATCCTTGATGTTGTCATCTTTATCTTCTGTGGGGGCATGTACATTTACAATTATAAAATCATGTCGTTTACCCTTTAGAATTATGTATGATATCCTATCACTAACAAACTTAATATCTCGGATAGCGGATAGGATCCTCCTTCTGACTAAAAACCCGTTCCAAATGCAGGTCTTTCTGCACCCCCATAGTATAATGCAAAGCTTCCTGATTCCTGACTACCTTCTCCTGGCCACCTAACTTCCTGTAAAGCGACTATATCCAAGGGCGATTTATCCAATTCCCGCGTTAATATCTCTAGTATAAATATTTAATTATAAAGGTAGGAAGGGCTTTTTTTCAGATATTTGTTATGTTAGAAATGGAACACCTGCTGTAAAGCACAATGAGCGAGAACACAAAGGGGAAAATCCAAAAGAGTTGAACAGTAGGTTGCATTGTTAACTTATAAGTCAGTGGACGAAAGCCTAAGTATTTTCCTAGTGAACAAAGTTTATTAGCAAGATAGATGCAATTTTAGAGGCCGCTAAAATTAAAGTGTCATTGGAGACTCGCACTAAAAAATGTTTGACCTTATAGTCAACTTGCCGACAGGGGAACAAGATTCAATACTAACAAAATTCATATCAAATTTTGTTGAGGTGAATAGTTCATAAGATAAAAGCTTAAAATATGTACCTTGTGGCAGATGCCGTCGTCCTCAATCGTGTAAAAAAAATTATAAATGTTATGTGGAGTCTTTTCGGAAGTTAACTTCCATCATCAGCTGGTTGAGTATCTGCTACTAGTTGTTATTTAGGACGTTGCATACTAGAATATTCTTTAGAAGCAAACATACTTCTTTTTGACGATTTCGTATAACGGGTTGTACGACTGGGGTGCGTTCTCATTAAGCAGTAAGATGTTTGTTTCTTTTATAATTTTAAGATATTTAAATATATTTATCCTTGCAAAGAATTTCGTGAAACATTTCTATATACAGGTTTTCAGATGCGGCGAGTGTTTAGCCGTTATCTGTTATGTTCTAAAATCATTAGATGTAAGAGTTCGCCTGAAACGAAAATTTCGAAATCGCTCTAGCAATCGCAATTTTCGATGTTTCACAACAAAACTTGGAGTACCATATTAATATGAACGGCGGTATGTATGGTCCAAAAATCAGTGAAATCCGATCGCTAGAAATGGGGGTTTACATTAAATTCGAAATAAAAAAATTACTCTAGAAACAGCCATGTTTGGTATGTCGCAGGGTATACCATATAATTAATTAACCATCGATATTTAATTTATTTAGGCGTTCCAGTGTATTAGCTACGATCGATACGATGTTACATAACTGAACCACTTGTTATATTTTGCTTTATTTCTGTTAAGATTTTGTGCAGGATTCATTATTCATATCTTCATGGCCCTATTAATATACTGTCGTTCTCCTCCAACTATCTCTGCCATTTCAATCTTCACCGACCAATTATTTTTCTCTCATGCTGATTAATAGACTATGAATCCACGTTACCTTTAGCCGTCCGCTTATTCTTCTACCATATGACATCCATTCTACTATGTTTACATAACCTTATCATTTAGTAGTTTTTCTTCATAAAATCCATAAATGAAGTTGGAATGTTCTTCTAGTTTAATTACGGTACATTATTTCTGTTTTATCTCTTTTAAAAATGCCAGCTGAACATTCCAAAAAGCAATTTCTGCACAAATTTATTTGCTTGTTGTTATTAGTATTAATTGCCGTATGCCACTGTACTCATTACTGTATTACAAATGATATATTGTGTCTTAGATTTATATTCTGATCCCATAAAACACCATATAATTTATAATATCGCAGATTACCCTTATTTATCCTCCCATTGATTTCAGCATCATGGCTTCCATCTGCACTATATTTTGTCCCCAATTATACATATTTCGTCACATGTTTTTATTTAACATTTACATTTTCTAATACCCGTTATTTTGATTTGTCTCCTATTAATATGTATTTCGTTTTGTCCAAATGAATCTTCCATTCCCATTTTTCGAATTACTCCTTCCGTTTTCTAAGCATATAATCCGATTCCGATTGAGGGTCTTTCCACTTTTTCAGCGGTTGCCCTTTTACCAGCCGGCTGCTGGCCCTTCACATCCACATATGTCAATCACAGAGGTAGATGATCAACAGCCAGTGTAGGGGTGACATGTGGTTAGCATGTCGAGTCCCCCAGCCGTTATAGCTGGTTCCTCAACCTGAAGCCGCTACTTATTGTAGCTACCCAATTTCCTCACGATGCTGGGTGGGCACCGGTCCCATACTGGCCGAAATACCATGAGAAAATTTCTTCCCCCATGGAGACTCGAACAAGCGCAAGTCCCGTAGCTCTGCGCCAAGGCTTCCTACCTTAACCGCTCGGCTACGGCGCGGGCATATAATCAAATCCTCGTAATCTTCTGCTATCTGATCATAAGCAAATAATCTTACCAACGAATAAAGTGTATGTTCTGCACCTTTATTCCCACAGGTTTATGTTAAGGCGTTTTCTAAATGCATTATAATAAGGTCTCCGGTAAACATATCCTTTTCTTAAACCTTAAGTAACCCCAAAACCTGATACCATTATTTACTATAATACAATCAAGGGCACATGGTCGTTTACTTTCTCTAAATCAATAAATAGTGAGTAAATTGGTTAATGGACGAAGGATATTACTCAATTATTTGTTGTAAACTAAAGATGTTATCAATGGTAAATCAGTCTCTTCTGAAACATTCCCGATACTTTGTGTCCACTTTACTATAATCTCGTTCCACAAAATATTTAAAAGTATTCCATATATTTTACTGAAGTTATTTGTCATAAGTAATGCCACGAATGATTTCAAATGATCGATAAATTCACGACTCACGAAGTGATGAGTGAATTTATCTAGAGAATTTCGAAATCAAGAGTGGCATTTGTTAGGACTATTTAACGAATATAATTAAGCTGTTTACTCACAAATCATTATTTAACTATTGTTATTTTAAAATATTTATATATTTAATGGTAAACGGCGATGTTTGAAAACAAATGAGAAACGATTGGTATGCTTCATTTCTTCCTTGTCCATCACTGCAACCAGATCATAATATTATTTATTGCCAAAAGATCGCAATATTGTAAGAATGCACCCTAGTGGAGAAATTTATAACCAACGTTATAGGTATTAATTAATTTGATGCCCTATGATGTAAATATGTCAATTATATTTTTCTGCAACGTCATTTCCTGGAAAATAATTCGTTTAAGAAAGTGCAAACAGTGGTTTCCTTTTTTTTTTGTGGTATAATCAATTGTTACAAATGTTTTTATATCAACTCCCGCATGCGTTTTCTGTTGACATTCAAGCACTATATATACAATCTGGTAGCCGTATTTCTTAGAGAGTCAGTCACTGCAAAATAATGCTATGACCTATTCAGAATGTTACAAAGGAGATGCTTTCTTTATTGTGATAAACTTTAGTTGGTAAATTTTAGGCGAAACACGACTGTGATTGGTTGTAAATAAAAAAAATCATTGAAATGTGATTGGTCATTGACTCCAATTTGGGGCATGAGTTAAATAGACACAGTATTTTTTCTGTAATATTAAAGTAAATTACATCTTTCTGTATATACTTGTGTACTGCTGTTACAATTTATTACTATTCTTGTTATTTTGTTATTATTATTAATATTATTATTATTATTATTATTATTAAATGTATTACATTATGTGTACAAGAACTGACAAAATAAATAAATAAATAATAGCAATATTATTTATATCATAAACATAGACTATATTTTTATAGTATGCACACACACACACACATATATATGGAGGGTTGTTTCCGATCTATGAAAACGATTTGCCAAGTAGATTGTGATGTTGGTGTGTGAGTCATCAGGAGAGGAGCGTGCGAGGTGATCAAAGCAGTCAGTGTAATGCTTCTGTTTCACTCTCACATGTGATGCTCTCATAATGCCTAATCAGATAGACCCGTTTTGGGAAGGGTACATTACTGCCCTTTCCGACGCTAATTATAGTTATTCCGCGATTATTGAGACTTGCAAAAACGTAATTTTATGGTGTCAAAGTGTGGAATTAGCTCAGTGCTTAATAAAAAGAGAAAGGGTCGCTTGGGATTAATTCCAAAAGGAAAACAAAACGGGCAAATCCACGACCTGCTACTACCCGCACCCCAGATGTAATCAGAAAGGTCAAGGTCCTTATCTCTGGTGGTAACCCTGCCACACAAAGGGTGATTGCGAACAGATTGGGAATATCCCTTAAAACTGTAAACATCATAATAAAAAAAGATTTAAACATGGAGAAGCGCCACAAAAGCAGGGTTCATAAATTGTTGCCAAGTCACATTGCCAAATGCCGCACCAACCGCAGGAAACTTTGAAAAGCACCTGGCAGGAGAAATATGGAAATTTTTGATCACACTTGATGAAGCGTATGTTTATCTAGGAGACTGTAACAAACCCCGGGCAATTTACTATATAGAAAGGGGTGAAAAAAAATTCAAAAGTGGTGATGCCGAATGCAGAGAAAGTTTCTCCAATGGATGTATGGTCATCGCGGGATATTGCTACAATGAAAAACTGACCATTCGTAGAGTAGCTAAAAATGGCCAAAATCAACTCCCAGTACTACCGGGAAGACGTTCTCACCCCAATTTACCCGACTGAAATCCCAGCTCTCTATGGTACAGACAAAAACCAAGTCTGGGTGCACGAAGACAAGGCCTCCAGTCACACTTCGGGTTCAACCCTGACATTCCTGGAGAAATGGAGCAGGAAACTGGAATATATACTATTCCATTCAGCAACATCCCAGTGAAGTCTCCTGATGCATCACCGATGGACTTTGTGTATTTCGACTATTCATAAGGGCACTGGGAAACAGGCGTCCTAGAACAATAAGACGGTCTCTGGAAAGCATATAAAGAGGAGTGCGAACTTCTAGACATGGCTGTGCTGCGTAAGAGTCTTCTGCAGCGGAAACTCCGATGCCGAACCATAGCTCGGGTGAATAGCCATCAATTAGAGCATCCTCGATTGTGGAGACACGGCTTTTCTTAAGGTAAAACTTAAAAATCATTTGTCATCAGAAATCAGAAACAACCCTCCGTATATATCGATGCTATAATTAAGGTTTGACATTTAATAATGAAGACCAAAAATGGAATGAAAAGAAAAATAAACGCCTGAGCCGGATTTGAACCCGGGACCTCTAACTCGATACGTTAGTGACATAAGCTTTAGTCCACCCAGGCTTAAAGCTCCTTAAAGCTTAAAACTCCTTGAGGGCGTGAGAGGGGACTGACATTTTTCTTTTTTTGGTTGCCCAAAAACATCGCTAATTTAACAAAAACCAATAGAGTCAACATAAAACAGTCTACAACATATTCGTCAAAAATATAATTAAGACATTATCTTATTAAAGGAAACGAGAAGAAAGTGCTGAAGAGAATAAGGTGGGACAATAACATTAAATATGAATTGAGGGAGGTAAATTATGCGGAGAATCTTCAGGACAATGATAAATGGAAAAATTATGTCCGCGCGGCCATACACCTCAGGATTAGAGAGTGACAGTTGAAAACTCTGTATATAATAAGACATGAGTCTCATAAGGTGACTCTCCCTCCTTCGGACCAGACATTTTATACTTCACTCATGCACACTTAGTCGCTCTTGTTGCGCGCTGAGATCCGAATTTAATTCCCAAATTGAGCCCGCCAGGTTCTAAAGAAAAAAATTTTTAAACCGACGTCAAAATGTCACTATATGATTAGTTACGTATCATTTGTTAACCAGAACATATCGGAACATGGATATAAATTTTAATAATTTCTCAGAGATCCCAAACTTCGCGTAGAATAGATAGATTATTAAAACGAAAACAACAAATTGGGAAACCATTTCAGAATGATGATTATGTGAAGTAGTTAGCTTACATGAAGAACTGGATATAATTTAGTATTGCAGTGTCAAGTCCATATTGTTCTTTTATTGTTTGAATTAATAGGTAATTATGAAAAGGCTATGTATGTCGTACTAATACAAGTTACATTTTTAAACAATCTAACAGTTATATATATATATATATATATATGTGTGTGTGTGTGTGTGTGTGTGTGTGTGTGTGTCTAAAACTTAATATAAACTACAAACATAAGTCACCTTAATCTTATTATTTTTTGTCTAGCATAGGTCGCATTTCGATAAGATTGTAGCATTTATTGGCTTTAAACTTGATATATAATTTTTTTCAATGGCTGAGATCAGTTATAACTGTTATAAACTCACCATACATAATTTTATCATAATTAATTGCTATATTCAATGTGTAAGATAAAAAATTGTCTTCTAATTAGAAATACTATAGCTACCTGCGCGGTGGTTATAATGCACAAAACAATATTAATAATTTGAATTTTAATTATAAAATTACAGCGTGCAATAACATTATTTTCATTAAAGTTAAATGTTTTATTTTTGAAAGTGAAATGTTAAGACATTTTATTTGAGCTGCATGTGTAAATAATTATATTCAAGTTATAAATATTATTGAAAACATTTTGCGTTAGAGAATCGTAAGTCTAAGACAAAATATTGTAAATATTTATTTAATTCAGTTAATTTATATAACGAGATGTCAACAGGGTTAGAACTTGGAGATCAGCATGGACGTAGATAAAAATACGATAAAGTAGAGGGGAAAAAAAATGAAAATAGAAAAAACAATATTGTCTAAATCCTTATCGAATTGGTGTATTAAAGTAATATTATATGTAACCACTGAAGCTCGAGATCATAACAATGAGAGCAAATCAAAGCTGATGGGAACGGAAATTGAAACGCTTAGCAGTTCCAAAATTGCTCTTTTTTTACACCAAAACTAACGAAAATCAACTATTTCAAAATCGCATTCTATATATTGTTTAATACCATAACATCAATAAAAATATTAGACCATCAGGGTGTGCAACCAGCGATGTATTTGACTAATCCCAAATGTACACAATGATAAGAAATATTTTTATTTATTCAATGCCACCGGTTTGACATTTTCGACATTTCAGGTATTTTCTCCTGGTATTGGCGTATTGTAACCCACTTCTGAGGTTGGGGCGCCTGGATGGCGTGGTTACGCTGCCCCAATGATATGAAAGGCGATGATGATCCAATCATTCCTTGTATAATTAATAATTTTAATACATATATATATATATATATATATATATGTGGCTATACTCTTCTGGATAAGAAAAGAAATGAAGATATAAGTAAGGAACTAAATATTTTCAAACTCACAGGTAGAAAACAAGTTGATAGAATGCCAGAAGAAAGGTTTCCAAAATTATTGCCAAAATATAAACCACAGAAGTTGGTCTAAACAATTTTAACAATTGTAGCTTTCATGAAACCGGAACGAGCCATCAGGCTTAATCCGTGGATAAAGAAGAAGATATATGTGCTCAAAATATCTAATGATACTTCAAGATAGGAATGTATGGAGAGTTTCGTGGGTGGAGTAATGAACCTGAGAGTGTTAATAGTTAGTTAATGTGGTCTCTAAACATAGTATTAATATATAGATATCTGTGCATTTTAACTTTAATGTGATGTCATTTTTAACTCTTTCTATTTACATTTAACCATTATTCTATCGTATTTATCTTTATTTACTTTAATAACTCTAAGTATTTGTTCCTTTAAAACATTTATTTCAAAGTGAACCTAAAAGTTAAAAAATGCAGAACATAAAAGCTGAAAGGAGTTGTCGCTCCCAAAGAGCTATTAGCTGTTATGAGAAGGACCACGAATTAATACGTACTGAAATGCATTTGGTCGTTAATAGTCGTTCTCTATCACATTCCCGTACAACAGGTCCCTGTGTGCTTAATCAAGTTAGACAGATGTCTTCTCACAGAATCTCTAGGAACAAAGGCGAGTGTAAACCAATTTAGCTGACGGACAATAGAATCGCGTTATTGATGTGCATAAACCGGAGCTACATGCAATCGCGCAACACCAGGATCCTATTTATCTAGCAGCAGGCTTCGGATAAATTATCACAGTTTTACATTCACCCAGAATACATAATTTTCAATCAACTCTCTTCTCAAATGTCTGCTTTCAATTCCACAACAGAATGAACTACAAATGTGAAAATATAATGAAAGTAGTTACAGATAACTAAATTTCCAACTTCATAAAGGAACATAGGCCTACTTGGAGAAGGTGGAAACATGCAAACATAGGCAGACTACTGAACAAGAACGGCTACTATATAATATATTGGAAGAGGAAGAATAATAATTTGTTTATAACTAATATATTATATATTATCATAATTAATATTTCGCGGCTCGTTACCCTCTCATACTCCGTAGATTTCATCCCAACAAGTTGCATTTCATTTGACCTACCGACGTTTCTTCTACTTTGTGGCTTATATATATTTTTTTTTCAGTATTCGGTCTGATTTTATTACCTGAACTTGTTCCTTCCAATACTGCACTATTTTATCCATTACCGTAGTTTTTTAAAATAATTTATTTCATTCCAGTTGTCATCATTTCTTTTTATCCATAATCAGCTATACTTCTTATAAACTTTACTTCTTTTGTATTGTTGTAGACTTTCACGGCCGGGGTCGCTATGATGATTCAAGCCTCAAGACCACGGCCTACAACCCGAAAATCTTCTTAAAGATCATAATTTACTTCTTTTGTCTCTATGGCTTTCCTATCGTGTTATAATAGAGTCCAAAATTCACAACTACAAAATAATGAATAGCCTTGCATAACTTTTAATTTTTTTTCTCTTCTAATGTAGTTAAATGATCTCCTAGTTGTGTCACATATCAATTTAAATTTACTAAGTTCTTCTTTTTTAAAATAAGATATATTTTATATTATTAAAGCAGAAGAGATGAGCACTGGCAGGAATTACGTGGTTAGATACTGAGAAATAAAAATATCCTATATAGAGTTCATTAATTTATAGAAAATTTTAAGTACAAACACTCCACATCTCTAATCTCCTTTATTAATTTGGTGTGTATATTAAATCATTTATCCAAATTAATAAAACAAAAAAAACCTTTTTGTGACCGATTACTTACATAGAATATTAAAATTTCTATATTCATGAGGTACTTAATTATATTACATTGTTTTAACTTATGATGAACAAGGCCTACTAAATTTTGAGAAAGTAAATTAGTGCTTTGAAGTTTTTACACGAGCAACGATTCCTCGAAAATTGTTAAATTTAGTAGAATTATCTAACACCTGACTGTAGCGATTTCATACCTGACTTTTTTTTATCCTGTGTTGTAACGTATGAACTTATAAAATGAAGGAGGATATTTATCATGGTACTAGATGACTGTCTCCTTAAACAAATACGTCATGAATATTTGAAAGAGCATATAAAATGACATGCACCTTTATCCTATATAATACAGAATTTCGTAGTCAGCACTCTCAGAATGCTTTTAAGGACACCGAATTGTGATTTGTTTTTAAATGGCACAAATTCATTTTTTATTTATTTGCTTTTCAATAGCTCTGAATCTTTAGAATAATTTTCAAGTACATTTATTTTATTGGAGGAGCACATTTGCGTCCCTGACCTTTGCACATGTGGTCAGCATTACTACTTACATGTTAATAGGCCTATGTGTATTGTTCTGTTTCCATTTATTGACACTTTCTAAAACTTAAAATGCTCCTTACGATGCAATTTTTATGCTATCAAAATGCAATTTTATGGTTAGACTCATCACAATATCCCACTTCAAATTTGCTATGCAGTTACTAATCTAAGACACGTGTTCTTTTAAATTGAGATGGATATGCTTGAGAGTGGATGATTTTTGTTTCAAAAAATTAAAAAATACGCAATATCCGCCCTTTATGAATTATTTGCATAGCAAATATGTTTAGTGGAATCATAAAACTCTAAGTCTCAAATTTCATGAGAGAATATTTAAAAAATACATCGTAAAGAACATTTTTTAGAAAATTAAAAAAATATATATATTTTAAAAAATCATAATACTGACACTGTTCTACTTAAAACATCAAACTTCACAATCACAGAAACACTTCTATCAACACACAATGCATGTGATAAAATGTTCAAAACAACCAGATGCAAAAAAATTAAATTCACCGGTCGGTTCCCTTATATGTAAGATTGTTTTTGTGTGCAATAATAAACAACTTTAAATATACGTTTTTCGTGTTTCTTAATCAATCAAGATCCTGCAAGTTTAAATGAATGTGTATACTATTTGTATCAAAATACACAGTATGTATTTACCTTCCATCTGTTTGTATGACCCAAGAAACTCTTGGATAATCTATATAACGGTATATTCATTTTATTCGTTCAATATCATGTTTCATTTTCAAAAGGCTTGATGTTTCAATATTATGAAAGATAGGATGTTAGTATCATTAAAATTTCGTATAATGAAAAATTATATTCAGTGTATTTTTTTTATGATCGTCTCTTCTATTCTAGTCCAAGTGTAAAGTTTTCAGAGTATTGCTTCGGTCATTTTTAGACTACAGTTTTTAATTTATAACCCGAACAGAACAGCCGTATAACTTTTCATATTTTTATGCGAGTTGAATAATTTTTAGCGCCATTAATTTACCAACAATAAGTTTCCAGTAGATAAGTTGCAGCAAATTACTGTAGAGAACTTTGAAAACAGCTACATAAATCTTAAGCGAGGTCCTGCTCGCCAAAAAGTAGAGAAATGGCACAAAGAATAAAACTTGTACACTGCCCGCTCTGAGACCTCAATCCATTCTAGTTTTCTAGATTCTTTAATAACGATAGATCCTTTAACTAGGATAGTTGTTGCCAAAACTGATGTTCCTGTAGCCCAGTTATGCAAAACATTCCGTTAAAATACAGAGTGATCACAATATTTTCAGACTGATTCGATATTATGTAGATATCAAAATATATTGGTGCATATTTCCAATATGAACTCATATTCTCCGTGTAAGTCATAAAGACGAGTGTTCCAGGTAATTGTGTTTACATAAATATAAATGGTGAATGGTTTAAACTGAATATTTGAAATAATAATTTTTACTCCCGATGCCGTGAGTTCTTGAACGAAAACTTAGAACATTGCACTGTTTTTATGATAAAAAACTAATGATTCCCACGAAAGGTTTGGCTACAAAGCAAAAGGACAATAAAATATATAACAGGATGTGTGAAATTTGACTCAACATTTTTTGTCACTAGTCTCATTTTGGAAACAAAAATAGTTTTGTTCTAAAAAGTTGGCATTTTCACAAAGCTATTTTATATACTGTACGCCTAGAAATGTTGCCTTATTTTAGATAATAGAAATTAAAAAATAGTTTTTTTTAATATATCCGTGAAAATTTACTTATGTTAGTGATAGAAGGATAAGATGGAAGAAGTATACTGGATAGCAGGAACTTGGAAAGACACTATAATTAGAGTAGAATGAGAGAAGTCGAGATTCGGTTTGGGCTGTCGTGCTACAGAAGAAGGTCATGAAAATTATCTGGTATTAATCGTTTAATGAAAGGTGAAGTCTGTAAAGCAGCGAGTACCATAGATGAACACATGGTTTTCTAGTAGTGCATCAAGTTGTTTTCTTAGAAACTGTAGTATATTTCGAGAAGGAAATCGGTGATAAGATTCTAGTTACTTATTTTATCGTTATACAACAGAAAATCTCAAGAATGAGGATTCATATGGAGGACTCTTGTTAATGATATTTTTGTATGCGGATGATCAAGTAATTATAGCTAGTGAAGAATATGATTCGTATGTAATTTTATTTTATATCATGTCGAATTTAATTTATTTTAATAAATGGTACATACATAAAATAGTAAGTTCGACAGTATGAACAGCATTAAAAAAAGATACAAAAATAATAATGCATAAAATACAATCAGAATAAACTTCACATAGATGCAGTTGAAGTTATATAAGTTATAGTAAAATAGCTGTATTTAAACTATTTAAAGGTAAATTCCGAATAAAAGTAATATCGTCGGCGTTCAAACAGAAGTCACTAAGTCCAAAATTGGCTCTTTTGAGATATGTACACTACTATATAAAGAAAATGATTCTTCACACTGGCAAAAGCCACTAAGCGCTATCCCTGTCCTTTTCTAATTTATAGACGCTTAATATTTTCTGGCGTAACAGACTTCTGATGTGTGATCAAATTTTAATATCGCTGCATCTCAAAACAACAATTTTGGACTTAGTTAAATCTGCCAGAACGACGATATATACAATAACTATATGTGCTAATGGGGCACGCCGTAGCGTAGTGGTTAAGGTATTATGACCCTGGGGTGGACTCAGCATCTAACGGAAATGAGTACCAGATGCTTGTTCTGGGGGTAAAGACGGTCATAACGCAGGGTTGACAACCCGACTGATATCAAGTGACGATTGTCCAGAAAAGTGGGAGACCTAACCTCCTACTACCCAAGGTCCTCCTGAGGCCTGTAATGTAAATATGTGCTAATAAAATATTATTCATTGTATAACTCAATCTATGAACCTGTAGTCATTGCTAAATTACTATAAAAGAAGAAAAATATTAAGGTGATTCAATCAATATTTCCAATTGACAACAATTGTTTTATCTAAGCTGTCAAAGTAACTTCTTTGTTGACGGAATCGTTTTATGAATAAAAGTGACCTATAGTTCTAAATTTTGAGATTCAAACTCATCGGAAATGACGAATTTGTACGAGTAAGGGATTAAATTTCTGGTTATGTCTTTCTCCGGAAGGAACGTAAAGGTGCAACTCTCTCATGGATTAACGATACGTAAAACTGAAATCAATCCTCAAAAAAAGGCTTCTGAACAAAATATGTCGGTCCTTTTCTCATCCATATTTGAACTGCGACATTAATGATCTTAATTAATTTCTGGCGCTAAAAAAATTGATAAAATATTTCATCATATTGTAAATTGAGCAAGCACTGTTCTAACGAAATGTCCGCGGTGTGTTAGTAGTAGCAGTAGTAGCAGTAGCAGTAGCAGTAGCAGCAGCAGCAGTAGTAATAGTAGTAGTAGTAGTGGTATATCAATTGCAGTACTAGTGCTAGTAGTGTTAGTACTAATAATAGTGCTAGTAAGCCTACTAATCGTCGTAGTACTAGTACTTGAAGTAGTGCTAGTAGTTGTAGTACTAGTGCTAGAACTAGTGGCAGTGGTAGTGGTAGTAGTAGTATTAGTGCTAGTACTCGTACTAGTATCAGTAGAAGTACTAATGATATTAACAGTAACTGTAGTAGTACTAGTGCTAGTAGTTTAGTACATCTAGTCCTAGTACTTTAAGCTGTAGTAGTGCTAGTGGTAACAGATGTAGTTGTACTAGTATAGGCAGTAGTACTAGTGTTATATTAGTAGATGTAGGAGTACTAGTGCTAGTGATATTAGTTGTACTAGTGCTATTAGTAGAGGTACTAATACTAGTGCTAATAATAGTAGTAATAATAGTTTTATTTAAGGAGTAGAACTAGTGCTAATGCCAGTAGCAGAACTAGTGAAAATGCCAGTAGCAGAACTAGTGAAAATGCTAGTAGTTGTACTAGTGTTAATCCTAGTAGCAGTACTAGTGAAAATGCTAGTAGTTATATTAGCGCTAGCCATAGCCTGTCGCAAATCAGGTTGAAAAAAGGTGAGGAGGAGGAGAAACACCTCGTAAAAAAACCTTGGTTCAGCTTGCCCAGCTGATAGTACCTTGTGAGGGCCCCTTGCCAGGGTTACGGTGAAGACCTCAACGACAGATACAGCTGAGAAGCAGTCCTTCGGTACGGTGTACCAGACGGAACAGGCAACTCTACAGCTACAGCCATATAGATTATCAAACGGGCGGAAGGGTTCGTTAGTCCCGCAAGACAACCTATCTAGGAGAGACAACTCCTAAATAAAACGGGGCAGGCTGAGCTCTGGACCTGGGTGAAGGCAATCATCCTAGGGAGGAAACCCCAAATAATAGACCCACCATTAAAACGGACTAGCAACACCTTGGTGTATCTTATACATTGTTCGCAGTCCCAAAGATCAAGCCTCGGATCACAGGAAGACAAGGCAAGAGATGAATAGACAGTGAATGAGCATCCAATACGTCTGCCGCCGAGGAGTGATTTTCGAAATAAACAGAATGAAAATCCTACAAGAAGAAGAATCTAATTGCTATACTAGTGCTAGAAGTAGTAGTATCAGTGCTATAATTAGTGGTAGTAGTACTAGTGCTAGTCTAGTATTGGTAGTAGTAGCCTAGTACTAGTGCTTGTAGTAGTATTAGTAGTGGTACTAGTGCTATTGTTGTTGTAGTAGTGGTATTAGTGCTAGTAGTCGTAATACTTGTAGTTATTTTTCTGGTAATAGTATTAGTAGTATTACTAGTGCTAGTGTAATAGTCGTAGTTGTATTAGTGCTAGTAGTTTTAGTACTACTAATGCTAATGACAGTAGTTTTTAGTAGTACTAGTGTTGGTGCTACTAGTTGTACTGCTAGTGTTTGTGCTAGTAGAGCTAGTGCTAGGAGTGGTGCTACTAGTGCTGGTAGTAGTAGTTGTAGAGTTTCTAGTGCTATAGTAGTAGTACTAGAGCTGGTATTGAAACTAGAGACAGTAGTAATCCTTTTGCTAATGATATTGCTAATAGGAGTGCTAGAAATAGTATTTTTGCTAGTAGTAGTAGTAATACTAGAATTAGTCTTATTTTTGTGCTAGTAATAGTTATATTGATAATTCTTAAACTAATAGTCGTTTTGCTTGTGGTAGTTGTACTAGAGCCAGTCTAGTTCTTAATTGTATTAGTATTAATTATTTTATTAGTGTTTGTAATTGTGGTAATAGTACTACTGTTAATAACAGTGCACGTGATAATGCTACTAGTATATATATATATATATATATATATATATATATATATAATACACTAGTACCAGTCATTTAGCACTTTATATATATATAAAGTACTAAAATGACTAGTATATACAGTTAGGTATATGAATAAGACATTATATATGTATTGCATGTATGAATGTACAGGGTGGACCGCTCGAATGGACCTAATTTCAATTGCTTGTTACTGGCAAACGGTTGAAGATAGAAACTTAAAACAACGTTCATAGTACAGAAAAACTCCAACAAGTTTCGAATCCTGTCGGTAGATGGCACAAAGATACGTTTCTCGTTCTTAGATTTAATTGTTTGTGAAAATGGCGACTCCGCAGATGAAAGCGGCAAGCTGTTTTTGTGGTATGCGGAGTTTAAATCAAACATTAGAGTTCAAAGGGAGTTCCGGCGTGTGTTTAAACCGTGATGCTCCAACTGCTAGAAGCATAAAGAAGTGGCGTGATACATTATTAGCTACAGGATCTGTGTTGAAGAAGCATGGTGGTGGTCGCAGAGCATCCGATGAAATGGTAGCAAATGTTCAAGCCGCATTTGAGCGAAGCCCCCGGAAGTCATTAAGAAGAGCTTCGCGGGAACTTCAAATACCAAAATCGACATTACAACGGATTGTCCACAAACGCCTAAAACTGCACGCATATAAAGTGCAGTTAGTGCAACGTCTGGAGCCGAATGACATGCCGAAAACGAGTGGAATTCCGCCAATACGATGCTGGACCGTCTCGGCGCTGATCCTGACTTACATGACCAAGATTTTTTCTTCTCGGACGAAGCCACTTTCCATTTGTCAGGCAAGGTAAAACCGGCCATAATGTGCGGATCTGGGGATCGGAGAATCCTCACGCTATTCAAGAGCATGTTCGTGATAGTCCGAAGATGAATGTTTGGTGCAGTTTGTCACATAATAAGGTCATTGGACCGTTTTTCTTTTCGCCGAGAAAACTGTTCGTGGTACCACATATCTTGACATGCTGGAGCAGTTCTTCTTTCCACAAATTGAACAACTGCAGCCTAACATCGTTTTCCAGCAAGATGGTGCTCCTCCCCACTGGTCCAATGAAGTTCGTACGACTTTGGACAACATTTTCCCTGGCCGTTGGATTGGTAGGGGAGGACCAATCGCGTGGCCCCCGAGATCTCCCGATTTAACACCACTGGATTTTCTTTCTCTGGGGCTATGTCAAAGATAAAGTTTACACCACCCCAGTCAAAGACCTTCGTGATCTTCGTGAGAGCGTCATTAGAGGCTATTGAGAACATTCCAGAAGACATACTCCAACGTACTTGGCAAGAAATTGTTCATCGCTTTGATATCGTCACAGTGACTGCTGGGGCTCATATAGAGATGTGGTGATCTGGATATCAAAACTTGGTGAGTTTTCTGTAATATGAACGTTGTTTTAAGTTTCTATCTTCAACCGTTTGCCAGTAACAAGCAATTGAAATTAGGTCCATTCGAGCGGTCCACCCTGTATATGTGTGTATGTAGCCTTATCATAAATAAACAGACTCACTATACTACACACACACACACACACGTTTATGAAATGGAACAACAGAACGTTTGGGACAAAATTTCACAGTAATGTGTATACATGTTTCTAGACAAAGAACTCATGGCTCACGACGACTTATGCCGAGGTATGTGTTGTTGGTATGGTGGACAAGTAGTATTTCCTTTAGACAGTGATGAGTTATGATAAAAAGAAGAAAATAATAAATTAATCAAATAGGCCGAATCATCATTCGAAGTATTTATAGTAAAAGGCATAAATTGTAATAAAATGAGTTCAACAATATTGTCAATAAAAACATACCAAGGATAAAACTGATACCTGTTATTAGTTAAGAAAACGTTCATCGACAAATTAGTTTGTTAAACACTGTCCAGTTTAGTACAGTAAGCAATCTTCAAAATTGCACATTTAAAGAATCTTTTCAAAATATCAACCAACACGAATACGACAAATCGACCTTGGACGCACCATAAACTGTCTGGTATTCCAGGCTACTTATGTATATCTTCAGTGGCTGCGATAATCTTGCAATCGGACTCACTTCGTAAATGATGGTTATCACATGAATCCAGAATAAGATGTCAATTGGACTTCATATCTTGTAATCGTGCTGGCCGTGGAATAGGGCCATCACGGCCTAACTTTATATTCAGGTAGTCTCTAATATTACCTGCAAGGTGTACTGGCTCCTCACCATATTGAAATCAGGTGTTCCTGCATTCTCTGTGGTATACACAAGCATATACACTCATAAATAAAATAACACATATAAGAAAATAAATATAGACCCGGTAACTTATGCACTAAAAGTTAAGATTGCAAACTTAGTATATTAAATAGTGGTACTTTTTTCATATATCAATTGAAAATAACTTGTTTGCAGTTTTACAAATGTAACTTTTAAAAGAGCTCCGTGAATATTTCTGTAGGATCTAGCAATATTACCTATTTAGGGCCTATTACGTGCAAATTTTACTTTCTTATCATCTTATGTTCCATTTACAAAATTTTACTAATCTGTGTTTGCAGTCTTATATTTTACTTCATAAAAAATCCATCTCTTTCACAACTATATATATATATATATATATATGTGTGTGTGTGTGTGTGTATGTGTGTGTGTGTGTGTGTTAATTTGTAGATTTTCGCGGTTATAAGTATGATTAAGGGAGTTTTCTTGGGTTTTCCACGTCTTGATCTCTGGCTTCTGACCACTGTTTCCTACATAACGGCACGATTCCACATGTCATTATCAATAAATTATTATACATATGGTGTAGGTGAATTATACGGCAACAAATTTAACTACGTATGGAGCAGTTTGAGATAATCAACTAATGGTCTACGATAAAAAGTCCAAGTTATTAAGTTTGTAAAAGGGCTGGCACGCCACTGATTATTTCAAATTACGATGGAAATAATATCATACAGAGATTGTAACTTGCAAACAAGCATGCGCCTTTAGCTCAGTGGTTATAGCAGTCTCACTACCGACGCAAATGAAGATTGATGATCACAATCGAAACAACCTACAGTATGCGTACACTTTCTTTCCCTATCTTCTTATGTATGTACTGTAAATTAGTTACGTACGTAGATTTACTTCTGGTTTAATTGTTCACTCATTATTTTACAGCATACGGTATTGGAATGTCGGCGTAGTACATGAGTTACAAAACTATCTACGTACGGATTGTATAGAAAATTGTTTTGAAAGGTTGTAATAATAATACACATACTGTGGAATACAACAGGTTCGCAAATAAAATGTGTATATATACTCACAGTACTTATGTGCTTAAATAAATGCTAATGCAGTGATCGCAGAGTAATAACAAGAAGAGGTACAATGTATGTACACATGGCATACGTAATAGTATTGGAAAATCTAAAGCAATACGTTTGAATAAACCAGAAAAAACGTAAAGCACCTGCATACTCAGTAGAGATATGGTTCAAATTGGCCACCTCCGTTCTCACAACACAGACGACATCGACGAATAAACTATTCTCGAACCCCGTTCAAGATACAGGGTGTCTCAAAGATTACATCACATGCTGCTATTATGCGTGAAACTAACAGTTCATCTGTATCAACAGGGGTAGCATACACCAATGTCAAGTAGACAGAGATCTCGAGAGGAAGTGATCACACTATAGTTGAACTACCTCTTCCTATATCCAATGGTCAGGATACATATTCATCCAAATGATTCCGCACATTTCGGCAGAAATGTGGAGGAGCCTAATGTGAAGAGGAACTACTTCAAGCAATGTAGGTAGGACGTGCTCTAAAAATGTCTTACAATGACACCATGTAATCTTTGGGGAAGAAGGAAGGGGCCAATTATGTGGTCAGAAATTGCGCCTATTTATACATTCGCCGAAAATATCTGCTGGTACCCCTCACGAAGATGGCATGAGGATTTTCATAATCCCACACATGACTGTTCTCTCAGTTCAGAACCACCCAATCCGTATTAAATATTGCTCCATCACGAAAACATCGAGGAAACGAAGTGCGGTGGCTGCAACAAAGCCCAATTTCAAAATTGTACCCGATGAGCGAAGTCACTGGCTGTAAGGCTTGTTCTTTTTGCAGATAAAAGGGATAGACCTAGTCTTCGTGCAGGACCTCCCATACCTTTTGATGGTTCGTGACCATTGCACGTGCAATAGCACGAGTACTATTAGAAGGATCAACTCCTTTCCTATGAAGAACAATTTCTTCGACCTCTTGCAGAGCGGCGCGTACATATTTCACCGTTGTCTACTCTGTTTACCTCCAACGTTTCATGCTCCCGCAAACACCAATCAACAGACTCTAAGGTTGTTGGGTGAGGATGGCGTCTATTCGGATACCGCTCCGCGAACATGGCAGCAGCTCCTGCACCATTACCTTGTGCTGTACGATAAATCAGATGCATTTCGGCAGGTTCTACATAATTGTAAAGTTGCGACTGATACAGAAGTAACTTCTAATCAGATTATAATGTAATAACCAAAACGGAAAAATGTATTTTGCGCATGCCTATACTAAACACATTTCAGTGTCAATATATGACAGTACACACGCAGGAAAAAGAGTGGCCTGCCGTAATTTGAACCATCGGTGTTCGAATCTCAAATCCATTGCTTTAACCATTGAGCTACAAGTAATCACGCAGATTCTGCGTGTTTCACTCTGAGCTAAGGCTCTTATTGTACCGATTTTACTTTAACGAGTGCAGTGGCGTGCAATCATCTACTAAGTTCGACATTTTAAGGAATCTGATAACCCAATATCTGATAAACGTTTTTGATGAATTATTAATATTAAGGATATCGGAATTATTACCAGATCTGAAGTTATTCTCGTATAATTTTCTCTCCTACTTTGCTCTCCTATTAATTTATTTGTACTAATTTTCAATTACTTTGATTCCCTATAACTAGCCCATTTTCCCTCGTAGACCATTGGTCCCCTATCTCAAATTACGTGTATGATTCCCCTCTGTAAGCAGTTAAATTTTTGCGGTATAATCCATTTACACCCTGTATACACACACATATATATATATATATATATATATATATATATATTGCCCAGTATATGTATTTCGATTTCAAGAATCCCGCACATTGGATATAATCGCATATTGTTATCATAGGCATTTTTTTATAATCGCGTCATTGATGTGCATAAACCGGAGCTACATGCAATCGCGCAACACCAGGATCCTGTTTATCTAACAGCAGACTTCGGTTAAATGATAACACTTTTACATTCTTCCAGAATACATCATTTTCAATCAACTCTCTTCTCGAATGTGTGCTTTCAATTCCACGATTCATACAACAGAATAAACTATAAATTTGAAAATATAATCAAAATAGTTCCTATTCTTATCTGCCCAAAGTTTTGCACCTGTGTTTCTAAATTGGCGATCACCAAAAATTACTCAAAGCATTGTTTGTTCACTTTTAATTAGCGGCAATATGTACCTTAGTATATGAATTTTGAAATTTATGTTGTCCTGAAATGGCCCAAATTCATATAAAATTACACAGTTACAAACAATCTTACAAAGTCTGAACTATATTTAAGGAAATACGTGTATATATCGTTTAGTACTTCCGTTATAATAAAATTCCAAATCTCACCTCCATAGTGCTTTACAGGCCTCACCATGAGCTCCACACATCTTCTGTAACGTGCTAACGGTTATTTCTCGCACTCGACCAGAATAGGCATACTAGCTTTTATTTTGCTAACATGTACATTTACAGTTGCTCAATACCTCTTTGAAGTTCCTTGATTGTTAAATTATCTCATTACCGGACAAGAATTTTAAAGTTACTTGTCTCCGGGGTCCCCAATGACTTCTTCTAACATTTGTCTACAATATCATCAGCGAAGAGTTTAAGTAGCTCGGTGACAAAATTCAATTTGTCTCATTCCCCGATAGGCTCTGTAGCTCTCTGGTCTACTTTCACTATATTAAGAAAACCAATAAACCAAAGAAAGGATAGAAAACCATCTGGTCCAGATGTAATATGTAATGAACACCTTAAAAAACACAAATCACACACTAACCCCATAAGGACAAAACTATACAACAAATGTATAGAACTAGGAATAATTCCAGAACAATGGAGAAACTCGACGATAAAAGTTACATGCAAAGGAAAATGGGATGCAAAATATGCTAAAAAATACAGGGGCATCGCGCTTGGAAGCGTTCCCTTCAAGAACATAAAAAAATATATAACAAATAGAATATGGAAAAAAATCGAAGGAAAACCCCCTGTCGCGCAATTTGGGTTCAGGAAAGGGAGATCGACTCAAACGGCAGTGAAACTCCCCCTTCAAATAATAGAGGAAGCAGACGAAAGAAAACAGAAGATGTACACTGTCTTCGTAGATTTTACGAAAGCCTTCGATCTGATGGACAGAGGATTAATAATAAGCAAATTGAAAAGTATTCTAGGAATGGAGAACGCGTGGAACCAAGTCGTTACATCTATAATGAAAGAAAATAGCATAGTTACATCAGATGACCACCCAAAATAAAAAAAGCTATACTGCAGAAAAATGGGGTACTGCAAGGAGACACATTGAGCCCAATGTTATTCATAATGGCAGCCAAAGAAAGAGTAAGAGAAATCAAATAATTAGGAGAAGAAATTTTCATATATTCGTACGCAGATGACATCGCAATCGGATCACCAGATATAAGTAAACTTCAGAACGCAATAACAACTATGGAAGAATGGTGCAGAACTGACAGCTTCTACATAAACAACGTAAAAACAGAAATGGCGGTGTTCAGAAACGGAGAAAAGATCCCCGACACAACAGAACTAAAACTGGACAAAGACAAAGTCAACATAGTAAAGGAATTAAATATCTAGGCATCACTTTGCAAACCAGTGCAAGGAACTTCACAAAACATATAGCGGCAAGATCAACACAAGCAATAATGGCAATAAATGATATAAGCAATTGTATACAAGCCTTAAGCCTGGAATCAGCAATGAAACTATTCAATGCAAAGATCCTCCCAATAATAACCTACATAATTGAAATCATATGGCCACGTCTTACAGAAGCTAATCTAAACAAGCAGGAAATAGTGAAAGCTATACATATCAAACGAGCAATTGGAGTATCAAAAACGACAAGAAGCCGTCTATTGTACCTACTGATAAGGGACACATTCCAACCGATTAGCATCCTTCCGACATTATCTAAAGCCCTGGAACATATTGTACATAAGCAAATGACTGAATATCTCCAAGCAAATCATCTCCTTGATTCTTATCAATCCGGCTTTAGATCTGGTCATATCACAACCACAGCTTTGTTAAAAATGACTGAAGATATTCGTGAAGCCATGGACAGACGTGAATTGACTCCTTTAACCTTACTTGACTTCAGGAAAGCTTTTGACACAGTAGATCACTACTTACTTATGATAAAGCTCAAGCATCTACACTTGTCTGACAGCGCTGTATCCTGGTTGGACTCATACCTGCACGAGCGTCAACAATATCTTTCACTAACTCTAGATCTTCGTCTTAGCGCAACGTGCAGGCGGGAGTCCCCCAGAGTAGTATTCTCGGACTTCTTCTTTTCTCAATCAACATAAATGACTTATCAACTGTACTAAAGCACTGCCGTTATCACCTCTATGCTGATGATCTCCAAATTTACCTACATCACCTCCTCATTCTCTCTATAAACAGCCTGATGAAAATGAATGACGATCTCATATCCATCTTCAACTGATATTCAAGTATCGGTCCAAATCTAAATCCTAACAAGCCACAAGTAATGCTAATGGGACAACAAAGACTGCTTACAAGCTTTGACATATCTATACTTCCAAACATTACTATAAATAATATAATTATCCCTTAGTCTTCTTCATAATAGATCTTGGACTACATCTAGACGCATACTTAACCTGGCAAAAACAAATGATACACATTATCTTACACGTTTTAAAAAAAATTATCCCAGTTTCGTTAAAACAAATCCTTGTGCAGAATCTTGTGTTGCCACACTTCGATTATTGTGACATTATACAGGGTGTTTCATAAAGGATGGCGCAAAACTGAAATGGTTGAAAGTACACGATAATAGAAGCAACAATTTCCCAATAAACATGGGTCCGCAAACGAGCCGTTTGCGAGATAATTACGGATGTATGGTTACAAGCCGCCACTGACGTCATTGTTTGTAACATCGTACTAGGTGATTATCTCATTGGGCCACACATTCTTCCACGAAAACTTAATTGACGGAGGCACCTTAGGTTTCTGCGGCGCTTATCTTCCAGGATTGCTTGAGGATGATTCCCTTCAGCATCGTCGGAGATTGTGGTACATTCATGATAGAGCTCCGGCACATTTTGCTGCTGCTCTGAGACGGCATCTAACGCGCAGATACGGCAAAAGATGGATAGGTCGAGGCGGATCTGTACCTTGGCCTCCAAGATCACCTGATCTAAATCCTTTGGATTTTTATGTCTGGGGTCACCTCAAAAGCGAAGTGTACAGCACACCCGTAAACACGATTGTGAAGAACTGGAGCAGAGAGTTGTACATGCTTGTCAAAAATTCAGAAATGAATCAGGGGTTTTCGAAAGAATTCGACATTCATTGCAGAGACGAGCTCAGTATTGCATCCAGATGCAAGGAAGACACTTAACATCTCCTTTAACAGGTAACCCATAAGTGAAGTGAACTGTGAAATATGAACTAAATGAGATGAAAAATTAATAGTAAATTCTAAATTCAAATAAATTTCTACTAACTAGGACGATGTTTACAATGAAGTCAGTGGCGGCTTGTAACCAAACATTCGTAATTACCTCGCAAACGGCTCGTTTGAGGACCCATGTTTATTGGGACATTGCTGCTTCTATTATCGTGTACTTTCGACCATTTAAGTTTGCGCCATCCTTTATGAAACACCCTGTATATAATGGTCTAAACCATGATTTGTCGCAGAGACTGCAGCGTGTTTATAACGTTTGCGTTCGATTCATTTTCAATATCCGCCGTTATGGCCATATTTCCGAACCCTTTAATAACCTCTCTTGGCTCCGTCTTACTGACAGACGTAAATTGCACTCTCTTTCACTACTTTTCAAGTTTCTGAATTCCTACACTCCTACTTACCTGGCGTCCAGATTTGAGAAGTGATCCTCTTACCACAATATTGACACTAGGTCACAAGATAACAGTTTGCTAACAATTTATCTTCATAACACTTCCTCTTATTCTACTTCCTTGACAGTAGCCTCTGCCGGCTTCTGGAATTTTCTTTATGATATCAGAAGTTGCCGCACACTTGGCACTTTTAAGTTACGATTATTCAGTTACCTGTTGTCTAATATTTATTTTTTCTCTATTTATTTAAATTTATACTATGACATTAATAATTTTTCTCGTTTTTTACATATCTTGTACATATTATATATTTAATTAGTTAAATCTAGAGTAAATCAAAATACATTATAAATATTAACTGTATTGTATTTATAACATGTAACCGTTTATATACATTGTAATTTAGATGTAATCCTTTTTTTTTTTGTATTTTTTAAAACCTGATTCAGTTGCACACTAGGCCTTAAGGCATTAACTCTGCTAGGTAAAATAAAACTTATTTTTTCGATTGCGGATGAGCCCATGAAGGACTATTCAAAGTACTTAGAGGCGTTTTCAATGAGCCCAAATTTCTTTCATTCCTTTGCTATGAGCTTGTTTTCTATCATCTGTCCAAGTTGTTCCAGTTTTTTTCTTCGGTTTGTCGTCTTGGTCAACTTGCCACTTCTCCACCTCAATTCTAAATATATCTCTGTTTGGGATATCTTCTTTAGTACCTGCCATTTTTAAGTCCTTTTTGACTTCATCAATCCATTTCATAGTATCCACTCGAGCTTTACTTCTGTTCTCGTAGAATTTCCATTATCTGTTTTGTAAGCCTATTTGAGTTCATTCGTTTAATATGGCCATACAATTTTAACCTTCGTTTTCTAATATCACTATGAATGTCTGCATATATTTTTATTTCCGTTTTGCTTCTGAGTCTAAATGCTTCACCTATGACTTGTGGACCTAAAACTTTTCTTATAATTTTGCATTCTTTTCTCACTATATTTTCGATATATTTTTTCCTGCTCACAATTAATATTTCTGCTCCATAGAGGCACTCTGGTTTAATTACAGTGTTATATTGTCGTAATTTTGTATGTAAAGATATGTATTTTTTATTATAAGTGTTGTGAGTAAGCCGAAATGCTGTTTCCAATTTTGGCATCTACTTTTATTGGCTTTAGTTTCAATTCCATTTTCCTGAATTATTTCACCAAGATATTTAAATTGTGATATTCGTTTTATTTTTCCGTATTTGGTTTCCAGGTATTTTGGTGCATGTTTATTGCATGAAATATATTCCGTTTCTTCAAAAGAAATCTGCAGACCAAATTTCTCTACAATGTCATTTAACAAATCGATCTGTTTTTGTGATGTTACAACGTCACGGGTTAAGATTGCTAGATCATCAGCATATGCTAGGCAATCAATCTTCAATTTTCTTCTTCCTAATATAATTGGTTGATTACATTTAAAAAATTGTTTTCTGTTTACGCCATTCTTGTATTACTTTATCAAGAACACAATTGAAGAGTAGTGGAGAAAGTCCATCTCTTTGTCTTACTCCTGTCTTAACTTCAAAGGATTCAGAAATGTCCCCCATAAATTTAACTTTAGCCCTTGTATCGGTTAGTGTCTGTCTAATAAGTGCAAGAGTTTTACGGTCTAAACCTTGTTCTTTCAATATTTCAAATAGTGATTCTCGGTTTTAAAGTCAACAAATATACACACTAAATCATTGCTACAAATTCTCTGGTGCCTAAGGATTAGCTTAAGGTTCAGGATTTGTTCTGAACATGATCTACCTGGTCTGAATCCTGCTTGATATTCTCCTATATTCGGTTCTAGTTGCTGTTGCGCTCTGTCGAGCAGACATTAAAATAAAATTTTGTATGGGACTGATAATAATGAGATTCCTCTATAATTATCACATCTGTTCTGTTCTGGATTAATGCAGTCTTCCAATCTTCTGGAATGTGTTCTGTTTGCCACATTTCTTGTACAAGTGTTGTGATTTCTTTTAAGGTCTTTGGTCCTGCCACTTTGAGGAGTTCTGCCACAATTCCATCTTCACCTGCTGCCTTACTGTTTTTTTAAGTATTTTAATCTGCATAATAATTTATTCTTCATCCCGTGGTGATGAGTCTGGATTTGATTGTTCAGGTTCTTCTGGGAGGAATCTGTTTATTGGTATTGGGCAGTTAAGAAGTTTCTCAAAATATTTAGCAAGTTCTCTGCAATTTTCCTGGTTGTTTATTGCCAATAGACCACCTTCTCTTTAAAAGTAGAGACTCTGTGGTCGGTACCCAATGAGTTTGGTCTTAAACGTTTTGTAGAAATTCCGCGCGTTGTTTGTTTGGAAGTCTTTCTTAATTTCAATTAATTGAGCGTTTTCATATTTCCTTTTTGTCATTAATTTGGCTGCTTCTTTCCTGTGCACTAAGAATGCGTTATGGTTCTTTTCTGTTTTTTGACTATTCCAATTAACGTATGCTCGGTGCCTAGCTGCCATAGCTTTGTAACATTCTTCATTCCACCAAGGATGCTTTCTCTTTCTTTGTAGAGGGATTAACATTTGTGCCGTTTCAGTTACTTTACTTTTGAGTTTTGCCAATTATGTGATTGCTTCTTTTCTAATTCCTCTGTGAATGTTGACGGAATGTTATTGGTGGCAAACTTCAATATTGATGGTTGCTTTTTGGTAAGTCTTCTGGGTTTTAGTTTCAATTTAATTCTTGTCAGATAATGATCCGAATCGATGTTTGACCTCTTCTAACTTGGACATTCACAATTTCTCTATGGTGGAAAAAAAATTGCCACGTGATCAATTTGATATTCACCTAGAAGTGACTTTGATGCACGCCATGCCATTTGTTTTGATGGTTTCTTTTTAAAATGTGTAGACATAATTTGAGGTTAAATATTCTGCAAAAATTCAACTAATCGCTGTCCATTTCGGTTGGTCAACTTATGCGCTGGGTACTTGCCAATTGTCTTCTTATATTCCCTTTCTTTGCCCAGTTGTACATTAAAATCACCTAACAGGATTAAAACATGATTCTGTGGAATTTTAGTACCTTCTCTTTCAATGTTTCCCAAAAATCATCTACCTTTTTTCCAATCTGTTATATTGTCTTTGTTAATTGGCGCATGTGCATTGATCAATGTGTATGTTTGGTTCGCACATTTTAGTGTAATTGTCATCAATCTATTATTTATGGGATTCACATTTATTACCGAGTTTATATATTCTTATGGATAGCAAAAGCAACTTCCAAATGTGGTTGTATTTTTAAGAATTCATTATCGGTTTTACTTTTGAAAAGTCTATAGTTCCCAAATCCATTGTATTTTCATCTGTTAATCTTGTTTCTTGGAGTGCCAATATTTGAATATTTTGTTCTTTTAAAATTTTCTCCAATTCATGCAGTTTTCCTGCTCGCAAGAGGAAATTTATGTTTAACGTTCCGGAAAAGGTTTTGGTTTTTGGGCGAAGTTGACCAGAGGTCTCCGATACCCTCTGTTTGCGTGTTTGGCCAGACTCCCCAGAATCCGACAGCCTGGTTGTACTGTTGTTAACAGCAGTGGATTGGTTACCACCTGGGGTAAAATTTTGTTTCCTTTCACGCTTCATAGTACTTAGTTATCACAACGTTTGGACCAGTTTCATTGGACTGGAGTGGTTAGTTCCAGAACCGGTTCATCCACCCTCTCTGCCGTTGGGAAAAATCCTCTTCCGCCGTCGGAGCCTCCTCAGTTGATCCGCGAGTGCTTATTTGGCAAGGCCTTATTCACACGTGTCCTGTATATCTACAGGAACTTCCCCTAACAGCCATTGGGACGCGCCGTGTCGGGGTTGAGGACCCCCATCCTAGTGTCTTACATGAGATTAAGTCTAGCCTTTACTTAATAAAGCTATTGTTGTTATTATTATTATTATTATTATTATTATTATTATTATTATCATCATCGAGGACTTGAATACAGCCTACCTACTACCACCGCGGAACCTTCGCTACAAATACTACGCAGGAAAAGAGAGGAAGTATGGCCAGAATTCTTCAGCACTGGAGCGATGATAGATAGGAATTGGACAGAGGCAAATTTCCAGATAGGACACGTCATCGCAAGATTAAGCGTGCATGGATTCCACCATCTAATGTACAGAGACAAAAATTCCATGACCCGAAGAAATCATGCGTATGTGATATATATGAAGACAAATGTGAACGATACCATACCGAAACATGTAAAAAAGAACAAAATGAATTCGTGATTACGCAAGAAAATGCTAAGTGATAGTGATTCCCATTGTTAAAACTTTGCACATTAGTGCGCATTTCATATATATATATATATATATATATATATATATATATATGTATATATGTAACATAATTATTTGCAAATTCATATTAAAGCTTGCATCAATTTGTATGACAACACTTTGCATTTCAATTTTCCCAGGGTAAACTTCTGTTTACAATATCGAATGTCATTTTAAATCAATTAGTCGATAAACACTTAATATATTTAACACCTTTTATTTCAGTTTATCATCAATTAGTGTTCTCAAAAAATGCGTTGTCCAGTGTTGAATACCCTTCTCTAAACCTGACCGATATTCTGAAAAATATTATTGTTCTCCTAGCCCATCGTTTCATTCACTTTACAATAGTATTTACCATACACCTACAAGAGGTAAATCTCCCTATAATTTTTTGGAACTTGAGTCCCATCTTTTCCTTTGTACAGCGGTTGGACTAAATCTGTCCCCCAAGATTCTGGATATTTTCCAACATTAAAAACATCCTCTTGGAAGCATTGAAACTTTTTATTATAATATATGATATTATACCTGTTTTTAAGAATTCCCTGGAAACCATCGATTCCCAGATCTTTACAAATCTTTTAACATTGAATTAGAGGAAACCATTTAGCTTATCGAAATATCCTGGTCTAGCAACTAGATGTATATAAAATCAGGAGTCTCCACTGCATTTCCCTGATTATATCTTAAGCCCTCACCACCAGAGTTCCATATCCAAGTGACATTTTCATTCCACAGGCGATATTCTTGTCTGAGTAGAGGTATTCACTTTAAGATCTCTTATCGTTTTCTACATGTCAGAAATATTCTCATTTTCAGTCACGTATTTCATTCATCCGATTTTGCAATTCTAATTTTGTTCTTTTAATTGTATTTGTATTATTTTCTCTGTTGCGTACAAAGATTCTTATTTTCCTCTAATGCTTTCCTTTCTAAGCTTTAAAATATTAATTTCGAGAAACCACTTATTTTTTTACATGCATTTTATCCTTTACCCACCCGATATTTAATGCATTGAACCTCGATTTTTCCCTGTTTTTGAAGAGTTACTCTCAGGGTTTCAATAATTTGATCTCCTCTAACGTAATTTATTTTCAAATCCAGTTGGAATTTCCAAACACCAGATAAATTATTCTCTGTGATCCTCAACCACCTGAAACGTGTAATTGGCCGTAATGTTGTTTCTACCTCATCATTAAATTGCTCCCTAGTCCCTTCCATATTTAAAATAAATTTGATTGGAAAAATATGAGATTCAATTCTGTCAACTATAAAGAAATTATTAAAGACTGAAACCATGTGTGGTGTGCACATTGTATAATCTATTATGCTCCCTCCATTTATATTAATGAATGTCATTTCTCCATTTTTATTCTCTCCATTTTCTCCGTTCATAATGACAAGCTAATCGCATAGCAAAAGTCTAATAATTGATTTCCTTCTGTATTTATAATTCCGTGTATACCTTTACTACAAACCCTTCTTTTTTAATATCGCCATATTTTACAGTGTTATTTCCCCCAATTATGCAATTAAAGTCACAAAAAATTAATATTCCAGTTCCTCGAACGTATCTCATATTTTCTCTAACGAGTCAGACAATTCATCGAAACCATTAGTAATTAGATATCTAGAAGTTAGTGGCTGGCGGTTAATACATAAACACTTTTCAGATCTTTTTGCTTGGAAATGTAGTCAAGTATCCTCACTTACTGGGATATTTACATCTTTAATATAATGGTACAGATTGTGTGTAAATAGAAGGGCAAGACCGCCTCCATCACACCTAACATTACTTCCTTTGAAGCTATCTTTATGTTACACACAAATATATATTTATTTCCTTTCAATCAAATTTGCTAAAGGGCTAATAAATCAAAAGTCTGACTGAGATCTACACATTTTTCAGTTGAATGTTTAATATTCCAGACACCGATTGTCAAGGATTCCTATTCTTTCCCAAGGTACCTTGATTGAACTGTGTGAATTTCCTGCATATTTTCTTCCTCCCACATATCGACATCTATCTTTTCTGCTGGTTTGTTCACCAAAATATTCGGTCCTCTAGCCGCCTCACCTATTGTCTCATGTCATTGTCCTTTAGGCGGTGTGGTGGGGGATGGTTTCATGATCCTCACGTTAGCTTACAATACAAAACTTAAAATAACACAAACATACACAACAAATTCAGCAATGGCATTTCAACAAAGATTACTTAATATATAGTAAAATAAATTATATCGGAAACATTTACAAATGAAATCTTCATTATAAAATACATATAGGGTAAATTTTAATTACATCTATAAACTACAGGAACTCATTATTGACTGGAAATGGAGGGAAAAATGTAGAATGAATAAGTGTTCATAAATGCATCATTGCCACGGTAGATGGCACTGACGAATGACATTTTCTCGGCCCTGTTGCATGGCCTGCTAGATCATCGGATTTTTACTCAGGGGGCATCTGAAAAGCGTTCATAATCAATTTTTTTCTAACACAAAAATGAATTGTGTAAAACGTAATAGTATATAATTACAATAACATTAGCTTACAAAAATGTTCTAACCGAGGGTCAGTAATATTTTTCTGGCGGCAACTTGTTCTCTATATTCTGTCTATAATTACGATATTTTGTATGTTTGTAGTTTCTCGTTATTAATAGTTTTTTTCCTAAGAGAAATGGGTAATGTAACGGGAAGCTACCACGCTTAAATTACCTAGTAAAGCTGCAAAGCATAGAATGAAAATGCTATTACTGCAGTGAAAGATCTGCCCTCCAGCAGAAACACTATGGATGAATGGAGAGGAAGAAGTCCAGTGGAGTGATGTTTGTGGTGAACGTGGTTTTATGTCATTATTGCCCAACATGCGGCAGATAAATTAAGTGCAACAACGAAAACAAAATTCTTTGAGCTCCTCTTTCTTTTAATACCAACCTCATTTTATAATTCCGCATACTTTGAGAGTTATGATTAATTAAAATGTGGGAGGTTTGAATGGGACACGGTGTATTAAGTATGCGGCAACCCCTGCTATATTAAGGGAAGGAATTCCAGAAATGGACAGTGCGTACTTTGAAATATATAGAAACAAAAGATGTGTTGTGAAGAGGCATTGTTAGCTTATTATTGTCTTGCCACCTTGTACTAAAATTGTGGCGAGAAAATAACTGCTCAAATCTGGACGTCAAGTAACTGGCGGGGGGTTGTAGAAGTGAATAAGTTTGGAAAGATATTATGGAAAATTCCATACACGTTAATCGCTAATACGGCGCGAACACAGATTATTATTATTATTATTATTATCATTACCATCATCATCATCATCATCATCATCATCATCATCATCATCATCATCAATCATCATCATCATCATCATCATCATCATCATCATCATCATCATCATCAATCATCATCATCATCATCATCATCATCATCATCATCATCATCATCATCATCATCATCATCATCATCATCATCATCATCATCATCATCATCATCATCATCATCATTATTATTATTATTATTATTATTATTATTATTATTATTATTTTATTGAAGTATATGGGGACATGGTAAAAAAACGCCGGATGTTTGAAATAAAACGAGCATTCGATAGCAATGAAATTAACAATCAGATTTAGTTTATGTGCTAGGATAGAGTCGGTTGAATAGGTACAAGGGTGAATAGGGACACTTCTAAAATTTGCTTTCTCCACTGAAATTTAAGACTGCCAGAAATAACTCTGCCATCTGTCGACTGACTTTTGTATATCATGAATCAAAATATGTTATGTGGAATTTTGGTTCTCGTTTGGTTATCTAAATATTTTACAACAAAGAATTGCTGTTAAGTGAAATAATAGCCTCGTGTATTAATAATATTTTCGCGTTTTATTATCCGTGTCTTTTATTAACTAATGGTCCGATTGCGAATTATTTTTTGCTAAATTATTAAGAATTTATTCCCAGAGAGATTGTGATAATTCCAGTCCTTTCCGACAACAGTTTAGGTGTTGGCAATCTATGAAAATTGAAACATGTATTTTGAGTGAATAGGGACACTAATTTTCGGCTGAATAGAGACGTGTATTTCACTAATTTAATTGGAACTATTGCATTGCAGATGTGTAATTCTAAATATAACTTGGGCATAAGTTTATATGCATAGAGCTATTAAAGCATTCCGACAGGGGAGGAGATTGTAAGGAGATTGTATCATGCGAGAGGGTTATTTGGGATACTTCGCTCGGGTGTTCACCGTCATCGTATGAGTAGAAGTGAAGATCAGTTAAAAATAACAGTTGGTACAAAGAATTGTTCCACTGCCTGCATGTAGCTAAAAAATTAAATTTCAACAATATAAAGAGCAACTTTTTATTCGCGGAGAAAAAAATCAATAAGCACAAATTTATCGCCTTAAGAATCTGAATTAGAAGAACAAAATTATGATAGTGGAGAGGTGAAAAAGAATAACAATATGTGTGGGTGTTGTTTATGAAATATAGTTATCCCATTTTTTCAAAACTGAGAGAATGCATCTGGTGTAATGGTAAAGGACGTGAATGGTATCATGAAAAGGGTATTAGAAATGAGGGAATAAACATATGTAGACCTAATATAAATAAATAAAACTTATTCTATAATAGTTTATAAACAAAATTTTGTTATAAAATTGTGTTTAATATGTCTGAGAAATAAATATTTATAGAAGGAAATTATGTGAAAACTGTCCGTATTCACCATAACAAATAAAGATGAATACGAACATGCAGTACTGGAATATAAATGTCAATAATTCGTATGAATTTGGTTGATATAACTACACTGCTCAAAAAAATTAGGGGATATTGAAGAATAACCTATTAAGACTATGTTTTTAGGAACAGTATTAGATCCAATCACTTTCTATTACTCCAAAAGAATGTAAACAAGAATTTGAAGTCATTACGTAACCTCTGTACCACGCCAGATGTCAAAGAGATCCTGATTAGGAATATGGCAAACAAACAAAGCAACATCAACATGGGTGAAAATGTTTCTTTAGTATGGTGTATGGTCTCCTCGAACGGCCAGCACTGCCTCACACCTGTGTGGTATTGATGCAATGAGGTTAGCAATGAGTTCTTGGAGGGATACGTGGCCACTCTTCCATAAGAGCAATGTGCAGCTCTGGAACAGTTGTGGGAGGTGCTGGTCTGCCTGCAATGCGCCTGCCTAATGCATCCCACACATGCTCAATCGGCTTTAAGTCCGGGGAGGAAGCTGGCCATTGCATACGCTCGATACCCTCCACTTCCAGCATGTCGCCCACCAAGCCAGCTCTGTGGCGTCGTGCATTATCGTCCATAAAAAGAAACGAATCACGTATGACACCAGCATAAGACACGACAAAAGGTGGGAGAATCTTATCTCTATACCTTACCGCAGTCAAAGTACCATCTTGGATGACGTAGAGGTCCGTACGTCCACCAGTACTGATTCCTGCCCACACCATCAATCCACCGCCACCATATGGGGATCTTTCACGTACAAAAGCTTGATTGTTTCGGTCCCTTTTTATCTCCAGATGAATACACGCCGACTATCACATTCCACGTTGAATCGCGACTCATCAGAAAAAAGAGCTGATCTCCATTCAACATGCCTCCACCCACGATATTCCTCCGCCCAGTTTCTGCGATCTCTACGGTGTTGTGGAGTTAACTTGGTACACACCATGGGCCTACGGGCATAGATACCACTTCCATGCAGTCGATTAGGGACAGTTTGAGTTGACACCCTGCGTCCTGTTACTGTTTGAAGTGTATTTCGCAGTTGAGTTGCATTCTGCTATCTATTCCGACGGGCTGTTAACAAGAGGTAACGGTCATCCCTTGCTGTTGTTGCCCTTGGTCGACCTTGTCCGGCTCTTCTGTGAACAGTATGTTCTTTGAAAATGATTCCAAAGTCTGGAAATCACGCTTTGAGACACCCCAATGGCTTGTGCCACCTCTTGTTGTGTCTGTCCAGCTTCCATCCTTCCTATGGCCCCCCAAGCCATTGGTTCAGGTAAATCACGTTGTCGAGGCATCACTGTCCCTAAGGCAAGTCATTCACTAACTGAAAACTGGACTGGATTTTAAAAGAGCAACAAAACATTCACCCCCACACCACCCTTTCACATCAGCAGTACAGACACTGCCCTCTGGTGTGGTACCGAGGTTACGTAACAACTTCAAACTCTTATTTACATTATCTTGGAGTAATAGAAAGTGATTGCATCTAATACTATTCCAAAAAACATAGTCTTAATAGGTTATTCTACAATATCCCCTAATTTTTTTGAGCAGTGTATAACTGGTACAAAATGTTTTACAAAGATTATATTAAATCGTGAAGTAAAAAAAAAATGCCTTACCGATAACACATATTTTCTTATTTTTGTCCGATTGCTTACCCTAGTCAGAATAAAAATTAGTTTGTGTAATGTGCATTTGTTCTCATCTTCATTATAGCTCTGTCAAGTTAGTTTCAAAAAAATAGGGGTAGGCTTACAAAATTCGCATAGAGCTACAAATTGGTACGAATATTGGGAACACCATTATGAATGAAATGTGAAAAGTCTCCATCGATTCTACATCTGCAAAAAACAATTATTCAAGGTCAAAGTTCCCAAATATGGGCTTTTTAAATTTTTCAGCTAAACGGCAAACTTTATCATAAAAATAGGTCAGACAAAAGCTGTAGACAATGCAATTATCTATAAAAATTGTTCTTATACTTTTTTCATAATAATCACCATTCTTGAGATATCACCATTTGAAACACTGAAAAGAATAATATGCACGCATTTCAACCGCAAGTTAACATCCTATACACCATGGGATATTTAATATAATAAAACATTGGTGAATAACTTATATGTATAAATTATATATTATATTGATTGTGAGAATATACATAAAAATATCAGTCCCTAATTTAATTGGGCCGTATAACCTTAACCAACAATCTTCCGACTATTATATTTTTGTCCGGGTGGCGACAGTCATATACCTGTTTTTTTTTTTTTTGTGGAAGGCATATACGAAACACTTAGTATAGTGTTGAACGTTCCTTTATAGTGAGTACACGTGGCTATTGATACACACGCTTGTTAATAATATTTCTTAAAACAATTTGTGCTGTTCAGTAATTGAAAAAAATCGCAATTTTGCTTTGTTTGTACTGTAGTAAACCTTAGACTGAAAATGAACAGTTATTGTTGATCGTGGAATGAAGGCTTTAATCGATTCAAGTTTTGAAAGAAATGATGGGTTTTCTGAATACCTGAAGGGCAAGAAATCTGTGACAATGCATGTGCCACTGCCGTACAATGTACACTCGGAATAGTTCTATTGATACAGTTAAAAGACCGCATGAGTTGGAGCAAGCCAGTACATCTGAAATCAGTCCACCTCGTACTAGAGCACGCGTAAGTGAATCCGTTTCCTGTTTAAAAAAATTGCTTATTTTGTGGAGATGAAGCGAATGAAGAGGCTGAGAAGAAAAATGCGCAAAATGTTAGACGTAAAATTCATAAAGTTGCTACTCTTAAATTTAAAGAATTCATTCTGAAGGTAAACTCGGACTCGTTCTGATGACGTAGCAAACATTTTTACTGCACGTATTCAGTACGAATATGATTTAGTTGCTGCCGAGGCTAGGTACCATAATAATTGCTGTAATCCCTTCTTGAGGCCCACCACTGGGGGTTAAATCGGTCGTTCTCAAGATTAATCTACTAATCATGCGATGGAGTAAAACGTGATGACCGTCAATTTTCATTGGAATAATTACAAAATAATTGTAAAAATCCAGCTTTATATAATAGATCAATTAAGATTCGATTGATGTTAAAGTATGATCATCACGATATTCTTAACCAAGCTTGGTGTGAGAAAAAAGTCAAATTGAAAAGGAAGAACGATTTAGAATCATCAACGCTGCAGCAGCAATCATTCGAGAGGACATTCAATATTTAGTATTTGGTAATACCAATTATCCCCCGCCTAGTCGAATATTTGAAAATATTAACAGCGATATTTCGGAGTCATTGACTTATTTTTTTGAACAAGTAATTCTTAAAATGAACAATTTAAACTAGAACTATTAAAACTAGTATGTACTAATATCAGCCACTGTATTATGACTGCTGTTAGCCTAGATATTTCAAATCAAAATTACAATTGGGTCAATTAATAGATAATGCTTGGAACCAATTCAAACGTTACTCCCACCTGCTCAACAAATATTCTTAACACCATTTTTTGCAATTGCAAAAAGGGTTGTAGTGCAAAATGTGTCTGTAAAAAAGTCGGATTATTTTGTTCACCAGTATGTACCAAATGTCAAGGCCAGTCTTACTCCAATGTTGAATCAAATGGAACAGAAACATTTTTATGATTTCAATGAGAAAACAACTGATACATCTTTCTCAGAACAATTAACAAATATCCAGCAAGAAGAAGAGGAAACCGAAGAAGACATTACTGTCGAAGTAGAATTCGAATATTATCAATCAGATTAAAATTATCTGCAATTAAGAATAATTTTGTCACTTAAATCATTCCCCTCCCCCGCTGTGGTCTCGAGGTAGCGTGCTGCCTTGTCACGCAGCGGGCCCGGGTTCGATCCCCAGTCGGGTCAGTTTTTCTGGGTGAGGATTTATCGGGGTTTTTCCTCACCTGTAAGACAAGTGTCAGGAAAACTTTAAGGTCCAAACGGTCCCCGAAATCACACGGCCATCATCATCATCCTTATTATCATCATCCTTCACCGGTGTGGAAAGCAACGGGAAGCTACCACACCTACAATTCCCTAGTAAAGATGCAAAGCACAGCATGAAAATGCTATGATTGCAGTGAAAGACCTGCCCTTGGGCAGAATTAGTATGGATGGATGGAAATCGTTCCCAATAGTACCATTTCTTAATTTATAGAATATTATTTAATAAAACTTAATCACAATAGATCGTGGAGTATACCTTTCGAAGACACCACATTAAAAAATGCGCCAAGTACACTATCTCATAGGTGGGGCGGAAATGTGTGCATACGGTATTATATAGAATACGACTTCCTCAAATTTTAGAATCGTGAATGGTGATTCTTATGAAATGAAGTATAAGAACAATTTGTGTAGACAATTACATGATCAACAACTTTGTCTGACCAACTTTTTGATAAAAACTTACAGTTTGTCTGAAAAATGTAAAAAAAACATATTCGCGAACTTTGACCTTGATTAACTTTTTTTGCAGATGTGGTATCGATGGGGACTTTTCACATTTCATTCATAATGGTGTTCCCAACATTCGTACTAATTTTCAGCTCTATGCGAATTTTTGTAAATTTAAATGTCTATTTTGACCGGACTGCTAAAACTGCAACATTTGTAAGCCTTTCGGTATCCGATAACATCATCAGCAGATGTTATGTTACTGAATATTACTTATTATTACTTTTAGAGAAGGTAATATGTGCTGTTGATTTTAACGAGGACGTACAACACAGTCTACATAAAACATAATTAGCAACAATTAGTATTATAACATTTTCTGACGATGGAAGATGATTTCGAAAGACATATTCGTTAAAAATAGTTTGGTTATTCTATGCCAGGAGCGAGTATTCGAATGTTGCAACTGAGAAAATGTAGCCCTAACATCATGTTAACTAACATGAAATACACATTTCTGCTATCATGTTCCGGTTTTATATATATATATATTTATTCGCCCGTTACTAAGTCCTAGTACCACATAATTATTATCTTCTGATTTTTTCGTTAGGTGAGAAAACGGGCAAGTTGGTATACACCCGATTAATTTACAGTTTATTGGATAATCTGGAATCTCATAAGGATACGTTGCCTCTTCCATTTTAACAATGACAAATATTTCCCATTGTAAATATGGCAATTTTAGGTTAATTGTACTTTAATATCTCATTTAATTTCAGGAAATTCATCACATTTTTAAGGGGAAAATATACATTTTTAGTAGGTAATTATTTAGATGCTGCTAAAGTAATTTTGGCGTTTTTCGTTTTTTTTATTTAAATTTATGTAGGTAGGCCAAACTCCTAGCACAGAATTCACAAAAGTTTAATGAAGATTAATTGTTTATTGTGTAAATGGAAGTTATTTAATGATTAGGTCTGATATTGGCAGTATCATTACTGCTTGTCCCAAATTGTTAAAAATTTTAAAGTTGTTAAAATACATTGCATTTCTGTACACGGTTACTTAACCCACATGTTACTTTTTTAAATACTAAACCATACTTGTGGGTTTACATTTAACTTTGTCCGCCATGATCGTCTCGGATTCGCGTGTGTATTTCTAACTCCGAGGACCGTGGTTTCGATCACACCAAGATAGATTTTTCGGCGAGAACA
>JASPKZ010006676.1:0-81050 GCA_030220185.1 Diploptera punctata | reverse complement strand
AGATCCTCAATTGGAAATCTAATGGAAGAAGTGGAAGAGGCAGGCCTACAGAACGATACTAATAATAATAATAATAATAATAATAATAATAATAATAATATAATAATAATAATAATAATAATAATAATATAGCTTTATTTTACCTGGCAGAGTTAAGGCCTTAAGGCCTTGTCTGCCACTCAACCAGGTTTTAAAAATACAAAGAAAATAGTCTTACATCTAAATTACAATATACATAAACGATTACATGTTATAAATACAATACAATTAATATTTATAATGTGTTTTAATTTACTCTAAATTTAACGAATTAAATATATAATATGTACAAGATATATAAAAAACGAGAAAAAGATTATTAATGACATAATACTCGTATAAATTTAAATAAATAGAGAAAAATTAATTATAGACAACACGTAACTGTATAAGCGTGACTTAAAGGTGCCAAGTGTGCGGCAGCCCCTGATATCTTGAGGAAGGAAATTCAGGAGCGGGCAGAGGCTACTGTGAAGGAAGTAGAAATAGGGAAGTGCTATGAAGAGAAATTGTTAGCAGACTTATCTTGCGACCTAGTGTAAATATTGTGGTAAGAGAATAACTTCTCAAAACTGGACGCCAGGTAAGTAGGAAGAATGAATTCAGAAGCTTGAAAAGTAGTGAAAGAGAGTGCAATTTACGTTGTCAGTAAGACGGAGCCAATAGAGGTTATTAAAGAGTTCGGAAATATGGTCATAACGGCGGATATTGAAAATGAATCGAACGCAAGCATCATGAACACGCTGCAGTCTTTGTGACAATTCGTGGTTTAGATCATTATATATAATGTCACAATAATCGAAGTGTGGCAACACAGATTCTGCACAAGGATTTGTTTTAAACGAAACTGGGAGAAAATTCTTTAAACGTCTAAGATAATGTAAGATGGAGAAAGTCTTTTTACATATGGATGGAGTGAAGAGAAATATGGAAGCTACAGATTTGAGGAAGATGATGCTTTAGACAGGAACCTCTGACGACAAATCACTTTGAGTTGAAGGGAAAAAAATGTATTGTGGAATATTCCTAAATAAAAAGAATATTGTAACATGTTTTTCTGATAGCGTTATAATCTTACCATTCTACTTGTGTCCTGCATGTCCTCCACAAAAAAGCACTGGCGTATTTACATTCGATGCTTTCAGTCACGTGAAAACAATTGATTAAGAATGATTCATTAATAATACGATCGCATTTTCTATTATATATATATATATATATATATATATAAGGATGCATACATTGTTTCCCTTCTATACCTACTAGACTGATTTGTTTGCTCTAGTGTTTGCCAAGTGGTTCAAATTCGTCCATAACACTCAGCAACAAAAAATAAAGTTTTTTTGTCTCAGAAAGAAAAATTTGTGATTCTGATAGTATTTTTTCTCCTGAATTCAAATATGATATCGGTTTTTCTCCATCACGCAAGGTTTTCGAGAGACAGGTTTTTATAATATGTTCTACATTCGTAACTACACATATTCGAACATTTGGAATCATCTAGAAAGTAAGAAATTGCTATATTTCGCCTGTGAAGCATCCCTCTTGATGGTCCAACAACAATCGGCCAGCATATTAGGATTCCATTTGCCTTTATATCTCTTTTCCATAGCTGAAATCTCTTGATGAAAGTGTTCCCCGTGATCATCGCTCAATGGACAAACGGACGAAAAAAGTTTATTAAAAAATTATTATTTAAATTCATTAATTGAAATTGAAATTAAAAAAAACTGTGGGTGATGGAGAAATTCTGAATACATATTTGAAAACACGATAAAAAACTGCATTAAGTACAGCTATTGGTACTCATGAGACAAAAATCATGTTGACCAGTGTAATCATTAACATGCAGTATTCTCCATTCGCCTGTCTATTCTCTCTCTTTCACAAAAAAAAGTATTGACAACAGTAAAACTCATCAATAGCTACTAAAAATATGTTGAGAAACTAAGAAAAAAAGTACCCAACTGTTTTGTCTTTACCTATCAATTTTATACTCATATATATATATATATATATATATATATATATATATATATATATATATATATATATAGATTAAGCAGGGGATGATTGGAAACATTAGCTCAGGATTGGGATGTATGGGGAGTTTATGTCTGCGTGGCCATGAGCCTATGTGTTCGATAGTGCCAGTGAGTTAGTTAGTTATACTCGTATATATAATTATTCTGTACGTGTGTTTGTCACTGAACTCCTTTGTTGAAATTTTTGTGTGTGTTTGAGTGGATCCCTCTATGGTTTAGATTCACAATTGGACCCTCTAATACCATTAGGTGTAGGAGTTCACCTGAACTGAAAATTCAAAAATCGCTGTAGCGGTCACAATATTACATGTTTCTCAACAAACTCAGCAGATCGCATTAACGAGGTAGGCATTATTAAAAAATGCGCCATTATGGCAGATACGTGGTTATTGTCTCTATGGGTCATATAAGAAATCATTTTCAATTTTTACAAATACATTTTTTTATATAACATGATTTTCTCTAAAGTCTTTAATAACAATCAACCAGTTTCTTAAAGTATTTTATTTCAGTTTCTTTATGCGATAAAAATTATATTAGATTTTTATTGTTAATCCCGGCTCCATATTTCGAATGTCATTGTAAATTTCTTCATTTCCAAACTATTTTTATTTTCTTTCCTAGATTCAATTGTTTCCTTAGCACAATTGCTTCGACTGCACTTATTTTTATTTCCTACTTCGGAAATCCGATCCAGTTCTTCGCTTCGTCACGCCTGGCCCATTTTCTTTATACATCCAATACAAACTGAAATTGTTTACTTTCATAACAAGTCTCCTTACATTCAATACCTTTTTGATTTTACGTATCAATAATGTCTTCTACTTTCAGAGAAACCTTGTCTCGTCATCACTTTATTCCACAAACACATTCAGTTTGTTTGGCACAAATTGAGTAACAATATTAATACTTCAATAAAATAAATAGCGATTTTTAATGTTTACACATCTTTCTGTGCCTAAAGTTTAATTTTCCTTCTCCACTCGTCTCTATCCGTCCACTCCATGACCTCCAGTCCTCTCGTTCTGATTCCAGTTTTTATATCTTGCATCCCCGAGTTTCGAGGTCTTCCTTTCGTTCTTCTTCCAGTGGACACCATTCCAATGTTTTTCTGGATTACCTTTCTTCCTGCATTCGTCGTAAATGCCCATACCTATTTAATTGCTTATATCTTATATAATCTACTATTGAATATCTAATATTAATTTTTTCTCGTATGACAGTATTTCTTATTTTTTCTTATTTTGAACTTCTTGCTGCTCTCCTTATCAAATCCATTTCAATCGACACAAGTTTTAGTTCTAAGTTTTTGTTGAATTCCCAAACTAAGCTCCGTAAGTGACAGTAAAGTAAAAGTAAAGTAATCCCACTACAGGCCTCAGGAGGCCCTTGAGGTAGTAGGAGGTTAAGGCTCCCACTATTTCTGGACAATCGGCACTTGATGTCAGCCGGTTGTCAGCCCTGCGTAACGGCCGCCTTTACCCCCAGAACAAGCGTCTGGTACTCATTTCCGTTAGAGGCTGAGTCGGCCCCAGGGCCATAGTGCCGCCAGAAGGTTTGGGTCAGTTTAAAAATCCTGACCCACCGGGACTTGAACCCTCGACTTTTCGGCTTGTAGCTCAGTGCCTTAACCACTACGCTACGGCGTGCCCCCTGTACTTCTCACTATTGAATTATATATTTGTAACTTTTTTTTCTGGTTATATGTCTGTTCCATAAGACTCCATTTATTATTGCTGTTATTGCTCTACCTTTATTTTTCTTTTTTTAATACCACTTTATCGTTAACCATCTTTATCTACTTTTACTCCAGGATACTCAAATTCATCACATCCTCTAATATACCCCTTCTGATCTTTTTCTTCTTCTAATAATAATAAAAAAATAATTTTATTAGCTATATTCGACAATACAATATTTCTCCTTCAACCAAAGTGATTTGTCACCAGAGATTCATGTCTAAAGCATCATCTTCACTCAAATCTCTAGCTTCCATACTTCTCCTCACTCCATCTACCCAACGTTCTCTAGGTCTGCCACATGTTTCACAACGTACTCAGTAGCATACACACTATTTAAATAAACAGGGTACGTATCATACAAAAATCAGCGAAATCCATACGAATAAAGTAAAGAAAACATTTTCCAATACGAATACTGCTCCATAAAGTGGGTATGTCCACAGCTGTGGTCTCGAGGTAGCGTGCTGTCTTGTCACAATGCGGGCCTGGGTTGGATTCCCGATTGAGACAGGCTCCTAGGTGATGTTTTTTCGGGGTTTTTCCTTACCTATAAGACAAATGTTAGGAATCTTAGTGCCCAACGGTCCCCGAAAAACATCCGAGCATTATTATCATCCTTATTGTTATCATCATCATCCTTCACCGCTGTGGAAAGCATCGGAAAGCTACCACACCTATAATTCTTTAGTAAAGCTGCAAAGTATGGATCAAAATGTATGATTACAGTGAAAGACCTGCCCTCGGGCAGAACACTATAGATAGGAAGTTAGTATAATTATTTATTTCATCGTCTATGTCTATATTACACCGGTTGATAAAATGGGTCATAAAGCATATAGGAAAAGAAGTAAATACATACATGCATACATACATACATACTTACTTATAATAATACTTCATTTATTCTGGCAGAGTTAAGGCCATAAGGCCCTCTCTTCCACCCAACCAGCACAAATACAAATAAATCATAGTGTTCTGAGCAAGAGCAGGTCTTTCACTGCAAACTCAGCATTCTCCACTCTTTCCTTAACTCAGATTTCCTTTTTGTATCCGCATACAAACCATTTATTTTAATATTGCCTATCATCTCATGTATTTTCTACCCCTAACCTTCTTTCGGTTTGCCATTCCTTCTAGGGCATCCGTCTGCAGGCAGTTTCTTCTTAGCCGGTGGCCAATCCAATTTCTTTTCCTATGTTTTATGAGTTCCAGCCGCAGTTTTACTAGGGATACATAGGTGAGGCAACTTCACGTTTCTTTCCACATCTCACTCTGTCTTTTGCATCTTAAAATCTTAAAATATCTTAAGAAATGTCCCGAGGGCCCCAACTTGGAGATGAGGAGAGTGGATTTGGCTAAGTTAGACCCGCCTGACTTCACTGAAATTCACGCCAGAGGTTAAATATCAGTTCCATCAGGTTTTTTGACCAGATCAAAGATCTGGAAGTCTCAATTAGTCTTTGCCCCCCCAAAAAAAGTATAACGTTGCGAATATACAAATAACAGAAGTTTTTTTTATTTGCAATAAGTTTTAACATCTAGTCTTTAATGTGAAATATACAATGTGAAATGAAAGACCACACAAATAAGAGTAAGATTTTAATTAAAATATTGTAATAATAGTAAGTTATGACAATTGCAATGTCAATTCGACGATGTTATGCATCAACCGGCTAAGCGTCATAAAAAATTGTCATCAGTTTAAAGAAAAATGTAAACGCCATCAGCACTACTAGAGATTTTATGTATTTCAACAAACGGTTATGAAACCCGATCTTCATAAATGCTAATCTAAATACTGCATCATGTAGTTACGCGTTAATGTTCCCGCTCTTAGATTGTTGATGCATAACTGTCAAACAAGGAAAATGCAGTATTATTAGTTTGGCGCTACAATAAATTGTGAAGATTGACTTAAACTTCAAACGTATTTTTCTCGTAACTTAAATAATTGCGCATAGCCGATTGTTACATAACGCCATCCTATTTTGACTGTAAAAGCGCTCTTATTGATGTCCTCTTACGAAATGCCTTATAAAGTTGCAGCAACTATAGTTGTCAGTAGTATCATCAAACGCTTAGGTAAATCGTGCCTTGATAATATATTTGTGATCAGGCAGATTACGGAAAAGATGTTGGCTAAAGGAAAAGAAGTTCACATGGCATTTATAGATCTGGAAAAGGCATATGACTCTGTACCCATCAACAAGCTTTGGGTGGCAATGGAGAAGTTTGGAATATCTAAATATCTCATACATTTTATAAAAAGAATGTATGATTGTAAAGCAACTATTAAGGTTGGAAATAGAATATCCTCAGAATTTGATATAACAAAAGGATTAAGACAAGGGTGCGGGATGTCACCAACATTGTTCAAGATATATTTAGAAGATGTATTAATGAAATGGAATAAGTCATGTAGGGGAATGGAAATCGACATTAATGGTCATTTACTGCACAATTTATTATTCGCTGATGACCAAATTATAATAGGACAAGATAAAGAAGATATAGAATATATTATAAGAAAGTTGGTCGATGCATTTGAGGTAGGTGGACTGAAGATAAATTATATTAAAACAGAATATATGGTAATCGGAGGAAATTCAGAAGACCTACAAATAAATAATATGATAATTAGACGTGTTGAACAATTTAAATATCTTGGATCTATAATAGATAAATCTGGTACTTGTGAAAAAGATATTATTAACAGAGTAAATTGTGCAAGGAAGGCGATTAGATCCCTGAATGGTATTTTATGGAATAGAAATTTGACCAGAAAAACAAAAAAAGGGATTATACAGACAATAATAAAAAGTAGCCTATACTTACATATGAATCAGAAAGCTGGACAATAAATGAAAGGATGCAGAAAAGAATCTTGGCGACAGAAATGGATGGATTACGGAGAAGTATGAGAATATCCAGGCTACAACATATTCGAAATACATATAAAGTAAAGTAAAGTGATCCCACAACAGGCCCGGAGGCCCTTGGGGTAGTAGGAGGTTAACGCTCCCACTTTTTCTAGACAATCGGCACTTTATGTCAGCCGGGTTGTCAGCCCTGCGTGACGGCCGCCTTTACCCCCAGAACAAGCGTCTGGTACTCATTTCCGTTAGAGGCTGAGTCGACCCCCAGGGACATGGTGCCGCCAGAGGGTTTGGGTCAGTTTAAAAATCCTGACCCCAACGAGACTTGAACCTTCGACCCTCCGGCTTGTAGCTCAGTGCCTTAACCACTACGCTACGGCGTGCCCCCCGAAATACATATATCAGACAAGACATGGATGCACAGGAAACTGTTATCGATAGGATAACAAAGAGAGCTCTACAATGGTATGGACATGTAAAACGGATGCCGGAAGACCAGTGGCCTAAACACGTGTTGGATTGGATGGTACCAGGCAGAAGGAGAAGGGGAAGAAGTAGAAGAACATGGTATGAGGGAATATATGATGTCATGATGAAGAGGGGTATGGAAGATGGACTATGAGAAGATAGGAATCTCTGGAAAGCAGGAATCAAGGGCAAACTGCTGTAAAGTGGAAAGCCTGTATTAATTGTTGTAATTGTAGGGGTAAATATTTCCGCGGGAAACTTCATTTTAGTGATCAAATAACTTTTTATCCCGCGTCAAAATCGCAATGGTGTTAAATTGAGAATACTTAATCGCTTAATCAATACTAGTAAAATTCATATCAATATTTTAACAAAGTTGAGGACGACGGCACCTACCAACAGGTATATTTTAATTTTTAACTTTCATTATTAATCGCTTAAGTCAAAAACTTCGGAATAATTATCTTCAACTATTTAACTCATGCCCCAAATGGGAGTCAATGACCAATCGCGTTTCAATTAAGTTTATTTTAAAACCGATCACAGTCATGTTTCACCTCGATATTTATCTACTTCTGTTTATCATAAGTAATGCCACAAGTGATTTCCAAATTATCGACAAATTCACGACTCACGAAGTGAGGAATGAATTTATCTAGATAATTTGGAAATCAAGAATGGCATTTGTTAGGAATATTTAACAAATAAAATTAAGCTGTTTGCTCACAAATCATTATTTAAATATGGTTATTTTAAAATATTTATATATTTAATGTAAACGGCGATGTTTGAAAACAAATGAGAAACGTTATGTTTCACTTGTTTATCACTGCAACCAGATCATATTATGTATTGCCAAAGGGTCACAATATTGTAAGAATGCACCCTACTGGAGAAAAAATGAAATACAGCAAACTGCATATTAATTAATTTCTGATGTCGTATGATGTAAATATGACAATTATATTTTTCTGGAACGTTATTACCTGGGACAAAATACGTTTAAGAAAGTGCAAACAGTGTTTCTTTTTTTGTAGTATAATCAATTGCTACAAATGTTTTTATATTAACTCCCACATTGCCACAAGCATTGTGTTAAAATTCGTGCACTATATATATATACAATCTGGTAGCCACATGCGGTCACTGTAAAATAATGCTATGACCTATTCAGAATGTTAGAAAGGTGGAGATTGATTTTACAGTGATAAAATTAAGCTGATAAAATCGAGGTGAAAAATGTCTGTGATTGGTTGTAAATAAAAAATATTGAAATGTGATTGGTCATTAACTCCCATTTGGGGCATGAGTTAAATAGTCATATTAAAGAAAGCTCCTCCTTTTTAATATTCTCAATAGGTCAGAGAATTATTTTGCAGTGATTGACTCTCTAACAAATACGTTGAATATAGCATATATGGAACAGATTCCTTCGACCTACACATTTCACAATTGTGTGTTTAATAATTGTGTTTTTAAATAATGACTTTACTGAGTTGTTTCCAAAAAAATTAATTGATAACCTATAATGTTGGTTATAATTAGGGCTAGAAATGTTATGTAATAAAATATAATATTTCAAAGCAGATGGTATATATTATTCAACTGATTGTGTGTGAAAAAAAAAGACAGTCATAAGTCTAACTTCTCATTATACTATTTTGCAATCTTAACTTTTAGTACATAAAAATCCTAGCCCTAGTTATAATATACAGTTTGAGTTTCATCTTTTCTCCATTAGGGTGCCATTCTTACTATATTGCGATCCTATTTGGCAATAAATAGTATGATCAAGTTGCAGTGGATGAACAAATAAAACAACCACATAGTTCTCATTTGTTTTCAAACATCGCCGTTTACATTAAATATATAAATATTTTAAAATAACTATATTTAAATAATGATTTGTGAGTAAACAGCTTAATTTTATTCGTTAAATAGTCCATTATAAATGTCACTCTTTATTTCCAAATCCTCCAGACAAATTGGAAATCACTCGTGGCATTACTTATGATATCTCAACTTTGTTTCAGATTGATTTGAAGCATATCAACCAGAAGATGAACGACAACAGGGTGGAGGTGGGAATAGACTTGAGAGAATACTACCCCAGCGTGGAGTGGGACATCCTGGGAGTGCCTGCAGAGCGCCACGAGAAGTTCTACCCATGCTGCGAAGAACCTTACCCTGGTAATTATGATAATACAATTCCAATAGAGATATTTACCTTGTAGTCAGAAAAGATAAGTTATGCTTTGAGAAATAACGTGTTTGTAAGATATTAAACATAAAATTGGCACCTAGTAAGTCCAGTCGTCCTCAATTAAATTATTAAACTTCATCAAGTAGTTCCAATATGGAGGCCTTTCAAAAACAATGTTTCATCTTCTGCACTTTAACTGGTACTGATGTTGTATAAGTTGTACAACGGTTTTAGTTCTGCGGGCGTGTTCTTGTTGAGTAGGTCTGTATTCTTTGTTTCTTTTAAAATCTCTGTATTTTCAAGGATGCTGATCCTGTTCTTGTTATGCTCTCTGTGTAGTAAGTAAAGTGATCCCACAACAGGCCCGGAGGCCCTTGGGGTAGTAGGAGGTTAAGGCTCCCACTTTTTCTAGACACTCGGCACTTTATGTCAGCCGGGTTGTCAGCCCTGCGTGACGGCCGCCTTTACCCCCAGAACAAGCGTCTGGTACTAATTTCCGTTAGAGGCTGAGTCGACCCCAGGGCCATTGTGCCGCCAGAGGGTTTGGGTCATTTTAAAAATCCTGATCCCAACGGGACTTGAACCCTCGACCCTCTGGCTTGTAGCTCAGTGCCTTAACCACTACGCTACGGCGTGCCCCCCTATGTGTAGTACTGACACATTATTGATTTTGACGAACTGATGACCCGTTTCTAGTAGCCTATGTGTTTGGCAAAACTTGATTTTTCTTCGTTATTGATACAATTTTTGAAATGTTCAGAATATCTTGTATTGTTGTAAAACTTTTCGCAATTATTGCACTTTATAATATTATAATGATATTGCGAGTCTATAATGGTGTAGTGGGCTGCACACTCCTACGGAGAAGGAGAGGTCCACGGTTCGATCCCTGGTTCAGATTTTTTTTTTCCTTTTAATATCATTAGGCCTATAATATTATAATATGATCCATTATTGGAGCTGTGTTAAGATAACAATATTGGAAAATGTTAACTAACATCGTTTACTGCTTATAAAAAAGTGTTGGTGTAAAATTCTTAAATATAAATACTTCTAAACGAAGCCGGCCGTTGGCGATGGTAGAGACACCTACCTACAGCGGACAAAACGAGAATAATAGATTTATATATATGGAAAGAATTGTTAGTGTTTGTACCAAGTCTAGAATGGTGTAGTAGGCTGCACACTCCTACGGAGGAGAGATCCACGGTTCGATTCCTAGTTCAGACAATTTTTCTTTTCACAATATCATTATAATATTATCCATTATTGGAACTGTATTAAAATAACAGTATTGGAAAATATTATATATTGCAATTTAGTCTGTAAACGGCTTTATTTTCGTATTTATTTGTTACTTCTATTTTGTGGGATATGATGTTGAGTTAGTTACTAGTTTTGAAGGCGATTTTAATGCTTTTATCTTGTTACCTGATCGAATTGGCTAATTTCGTCGTTTCATTTCCTGTATAAGTTAGTGTAATCCAATTATATGTATTTGTGTTGTACAACTTACACAAAAACATCAGTACCAGTTAAAGTGCAGAAGATGAAATATTGTTTTTGAAAGGTCTCCATATTGGATCTACTTGATGAAGTTTTATAATTTAGTTGAGGACGACTGACTTACCAGGTACCAATTTTATATTTAATATCTTATTACATAACCTCAACGGTGTTTTAATTTGAACTTTAAAATGTTAAAATTCGTATAAGTCACTAACAAAATTGGCATGTTGGTTTGATAAGGTTAAGTTGAGTTGGGGTTTTGTCAAAAAGTGACGTTTATAAAGTTCTAGCAAACCTTTATTTAATTATTCTTAAGTAATTTTATCCGAAGTGAAATTAACACCGACTAAAAACTATAAAATTAATTAATAAATTGATTAAGAGTTTCACGGCTATCGTTATATATTTCAATAGTATATTACGAAGCGAGGTTGGGAAGTGGTTTTTACAGAATCGAGGAAAAATGTTTAAAAACCGAGCGACAGCGAGGTTTTTAATTTCCGAGATTCTGTAAAACACTTCACAAACGAGCGTTGTACATTATTTTTTGCGCGATGGTGTTTTCAAAATCATAAACAATAGTAAAATAATAACATCTTCGTTGGAAATATTTGCGTTCATTATAAACAACTGACCAACGCTAACAGTGTGGGCAATGTTTATTAGTTCAAACTACAGAAGTCTGTGACACCAATTTAGTAATAAAATGGCGGCAAGTACGTATTAATTGTTTCATATTGTTTCAAATAAAGTTCATTTCATTTAAAATGCAGTGATTTGTTTCATATAATGAATATTAACATTACCTTTTGCATATATGTTGTATATACATTGGTACCTAGTATGTATAGAGGGCAGTGGTTTTACTTCTCACACGCGGTTTATAATATGTAATATTGCAGTATAGTTATTTACATTGGCAACCCCGAAATGTAGGATGTTTCACTTTGAATCATTGTCACCACTGCTGTACGTACGACAGATCGCACTATCGCACAAAAATCTGTTTTTCGGAATTCTTGGCAGTGCCTTGCAGTGTTGTCTTCTCGACGTTTCAACACCTACTGTAGGTGACATCTTCAGGAGATATTGTTTCTTTAAATTGTTGTAGTAAACTGCTAACTATAACTTGATTGACTTTACTATAACCATGTCATCATCATCATCTGCATTCATGGATTAGGTCTGTTGACCCGTTCCGATTTAAGTCCATCTCTTTCTAGGTCTGCCCACATCTCGGGCTGCCTTTAGGTTTGTATTTTATTTGTTTTGGATATCTATCTTCATTCATTCTGTCTATGTGTTGCTTCCATTTTTGTCTATATGTATCTATTTTATCAGTTATTGCAAATATTTCAAGTTCCTGTCTTATTTCTGTGTTTGATTCTGTCTTCCTTAGTGCACTCTTTAACAGATCTCAAAATTTTCATTTCTGCCGCCGTTATCCTACTTAGATCTTGTTTTTTATGTATCCAGACTTCTGATCCATAGAGCAGTACCGGTACTGCCAATGTTTTATAAAATTTCAATTGGGTCTCTCTTGTTGTTTTATTATTTAGTGATCGTTTTATCGTACCACATATTCCCTGGAATTTTGCTATTTTATTAGTTATATCATTATCATAATTAAATTAAATGTCACATCCTAGATAATTGAGATGGTTCACCTGTTCTATGATTTTGTTTCCTATTACTATTACGTATCTGAGTAAATAATTTCTAATTGGTTAGTGTTAGACGTAGAGCACCTAGCCCATTGGTTGTTGTTGTTGTGGTATACGTCATGACTTACTCTATTTGTCGTGAGGTTTTATCTGACACTTTTCTAGGGCAGGATACCATGTTTTATTGATTCTCAAAACTTCCTCTTTTCTGTTAATTTTTTTATGTTGTATCCACTCTTCTTTCCCGTAAAATACGATGTTGCCTTAAAAACAATGTTCCCAACCTATACAATTCAGTCATGTGGCGGTTAAATGTAGCACCACGGTTCCTCCAACAGATGGAGTCAACGGAGTAATATCTTATGGAAGTTTGTTAGCAGTAAAATTGGAACTTAGCTCGGGTTTATCACTGGCAATATTTTGTTTCTGGTACTGTACTTTTGAAATTAAAGTTTCTATATCAATAACCATCACCTTTCAAAAAAAGGTTAAACAGAAAATATATAAAACTATTATTCTACCAGTTATATTATATGATGCGAAACATTGACTCTTACTTTAAGGCAGCAAAGGAGATTACGAGTAATTCATAATAAAGTTCTTAGGAAAATTTTTAGACCAACGAGAGACGAATAGAGAGGTGAATGGAGAAGACTACTTAACAGTGAACTACATGGTCTTTATAGGAAAACCAGATATAATAAGAACGATTAAGTCTAGTAGACTGCGATGGGCAGGAAATGTGTCACGAATGGGGAAAGAAAGACGTGCATGGAAGCTTCTTGTAGGAAAACCAGAGGGAAAACGCCCAGTTGGTAGACCAAGAATGAAGGAAGTAAATTATACAAGGGATGTTTGGGAAAGAGCTCAGGTACGGATGTATTGAGAGCGTATATCCGCGCGGCCATGAACCTACGGGTTCGATAGTGCCAGTGAGTTAGTTATATCAATAACCGTAATTTTAAATATATTAAAAACGTTTGGGTATGTATTTCTAGATACATATTTGGATATAAACACTGAAATAGAATTTTCTCCAGTTTCACGTAAAACTTTGAGAAGAGATAAAACACACATATTCGTTGAGCCAAATCATCTAACTTTTCCTTTACTCTATTATGAAATATGTTGTATAAAGCATTATTTCAATTGAAGAAATTCGAAAAAAGAAAATTTGAAGGAGAAAAAGTAGATACGTTTACATACGTAGCGTCACTACTTCAAACAGAAACTGAATCAATTTTACAAGAATAAACTTCTTTTCCTCTTTCCCATCGCCCCTTCAAACTTGTGAAGCAAATTTATGATAGTAAGAAAGACTATTTTATAAGCAGACATCACGAGTAAAAACACAACATTTTTCCGAGATTCTGTAAAACATTTCACAAACGTGCGTTGTACGTTATTTTTTGCGTGATATTTTAAAAATAATAAGTAATAATACGAGTAAAATAATAACATATTTGTTGGAAAATTTGCGTTCATTATAAACAACTGACTAATGTTAACAGTCTGGGAAATGTTTATTAGTTGAAAACTAGAGAGACCGTAAGACCAATTAGTGACAAAATGGCAGCATGTACGTATTTATTGTTTTTATACCGTTTCAAATAAGTTCAGTTCGTTTAAAATACAATGATTTGTTTCGTATAATGCATATTAACACTACATTTTGGATATGTTTTGTGTATACATTGTATGTAGTATACATAGAGGGCAGTGTTTTTACTTCCACACACGCGTGTTGTAATATGTAATATTATGTATAGTTATTTAGGTTGGCAATCCTGAAATGTAGGAAGTTGAACTTACAATCATGGTCGCCAACGCTGTAAGTACGACAAAACGCACTATCGTGCAAAAAATCATTTGTAAGTGCGCCAATGAGCCAATGATGAGTTAAAACAATAGACACACAATGTATTAACAACAATACTGCACAATTAGTATTTATAATTTTTGGAGCATTCGAATCCTTATATCTCAGAAAGAACAATATGTGGCTTATCATGTTATTGCCCTAAGCCCTTCAATTCGTACATAAGTATACTTTCCTCATGTTCCATGAATATGTTAAGCCAGATGAGTCGTTTGATATCAAATTCAATTTACATTTCCGAATATTAAAATTATGGTATCACTTCGTTCTTATAAATTTGTATTCTTGATGCTGGTATATATGAATGTATGTATATATGTCTGTCCTTTATAGACTTCTAAACCGTTCAACCGATCTTCATGAAAATTTGTATACACAGAGTTACAGATGCGGCTAGTGTTTGTCCGTTATCTATTATCTTCTAGAATCATTAGTTGTAGGAGTTAATCTGAAACAAACATTTAAAAATCGCCCTAACGATCGCAATTTTCGATGTTTTCACAACAAACCTCGGAAAATCCTAATAAAATGAACCCAAGTACGTATTCTCCAAAACTCAGCGACATCCGACCGTTAGAAGTGGGAGTTTACTTGGAATCCAAATATTTAAAAAAATCTATACGATTGAATCTATTTTGATAATTTTTGTGTGTTTTTTGAGCGAGTCCCTGGAGGCTAAGATACACAATTGAGTCCTCTAAAACCATTAGGTTTAGGATTTCACCTGAAACGAAAATTTAAAAATGTCTCTAACAATCGCAATTTTCGATGATTCACAGCGAAAATCAGTATCATATTAAAATAAATAGAGTTAGGTATTGTCAAAAATGACTAAATCCGACAGTTTGAAGTGGAGGTTTACTTGAAATCCGAAATTAAAAACTGCCTAAACGATTGGACAGATTTTGAAGATATTTTGTGTGTGTGTGTCTTTTAGTGGGTCTGGATGGTTTAGATTCAAAATTGGATCCGGTAGGAGGCGCTGCCATCGGGTAATAGGATTTTTTTACGGCCGATGTGTAGTTATCTGCATTACCGACATATTCCGCGCGACAACAATGTGACATCATAATGCACGCTTCTTGAGCCACAACACATGACAGTGAGGACTTATTAATTAGGTCGTGAATTTTATGGTAAAAAAGTAACTTATATTTTTATCGACCGGCGAGGTCATGAGAATTGAATCTTCGGCAGGACAATGTCTGCCGGGTCCGCTACTTTCTTAATAAAAACCCAAGTAAATATTTTAACAGTGAAAATTAATAATAGAATATACAATGAAATGATAACACAGAATGCATTAATTCCGATAAGTCCTTGTGTTGATTATAAAAAATGCGTCATGTTTGTTTGAAATGTAGATTTCTGGAGAACAATGTTATGTTATCCATTTCATAGTAAAGAACTCCATCCATTCAGCTCAGAAGATTAAGAGTCTGGCTATAGAAACATAGGTTCGATGTTGCTATTCACTATGTAAAACCTAAAATATATAATATTTTAGTACCTTATTCTCAGTCTTCCACAAATATCAGCATTATAATTTTTATAAGAGGCTTTTCGTCCCGCGCCGTAGCCGAGCGGTTAAGGTAGGAAGCCTTGGCGCAGAGCTACGGGACTTGCGCTGGTTCGAGTCTCCATGGGGAAGAAATTTTCTCATGATATTTCGGCCAGTATGGGACCGGTGCCCCACCCAGCATCGTGAGGCAATTGGGTAGCTACAATAAGTAGCGGCTCCTGGTTGAGGAACCAGCTATAACGGCTGGGGTACTCGACATGCTAACCACATGTCACCCCTACACTGGCTGTTGATCATCTACCTCTGTGATTGACACATGTGGATGTGAAGGGCCAGCAGCCGGCTGGTAAAAGGGCAACCGCTGAAAAGTGGAAAGACCCTCAATCGGAATCGGCTTTTCGAAAAAATGTTTCATTTCCTATTTGTAGTTTGGTACAAAACAGAATATGAAATATGTTTCCCAAAGGCCTCTTATGAAAATTAAAATGCTGATATTTGAAGAAGACTGAGAATAAGGTACCAATTATATATTTTAAAATTTTAAAGTTTTATATAGTAACCTCAATGGAGATTCATAAGTTATTTTAAAAATCTTCATTCATTAAGTATCAAGATTATCTATAAGAACCACTTATTCGCCATTAAAAAAGAGCCCTTAGTATATATGGAAATAAAATCGTCTGTAGTAAAGGGTTATCCATCTTCATTCCTGTCATGTCATTGAGAGTGCATTCGACCTTGGTTTCTTACGTACATACGTTCTCTGGCAACATACATACTATCTCTTCTTGTAATCTTGTAAGCCCATGTTTTCCCTTAACAGAGATTTAGGCGCTCTCCCCCTACAGGGCAGATTTTGAACCATACTAATTTAGTTACACTTTTTTGTATAGATGTCATTTGAGTGGTCCGTGGTCAGCGTTCCGCCTCATACTGACATCTACGAAACCAAGGTAGTACTAGGACGGGAAAATTCGGTAAATTTTGCTTAGAGGCCTTTTCATTCAAGCTTAAGGATCTTTTACGAGCCTGAAAATCTTCAGACTCGGGACCCACGGCTTAAAGTCCCTCCCGGAGGACTTGCTCCTTAGATTTTTCCATCCTAAAAAAACGTCCATCGACCCCGGGTTTGAACCCGCGACCCTCGGGACCAGAGGCAAGGAGCATAACCACTATTCCACCGCGGCCACAATGTTTTATTTTAGGAAGTAATATTTTGAAGTTTTTTTAATCAAATTATTTTGAGTTTGCAATATCTTACCTCAATATTAATGATGATTTGTTCTTGAACATGTTTCGATTAGAAGTCTAATTCATAAGACATTACAAACTCAAAGTAATTTGTAATTATACAATATTGATTTATTAAATGCATTAGATCATTAACAAATATTTTCAGAGATTCGGAATCCCTGTATCTTGCAGTATTAACAAAGAAGTTACGATAATATTAAAAAGTTTAATTTTGTACGTATATCTCAAATAACCTACAACTATTTAACTCATGCCCCAAATGGGAGTCATGACCAACCACGTTTCAATGAATTTTGTTTTACAACCAATCACAGTCGTGTTTCTCCTCGATAATTATCGAATTTTGATTACCAAAATAAAGAAAGCTCCTCCCTTTTAATATTCTAAACAGGTCAGAGCATTATTTTGCAGTGAATAACTCACTAACAAATACATTGAATATAGCAAATAATTAACATATTCCTGCGAACTACACATTTGATAATTGTGTGTTCAATAATTGTTTTTAAATACTGATTTTAGCGAGTTGTTTCCGAAAAAAATGAATTAATAACTTATAATATTGGTTATAACATAGAGTTTGACATGTTTCACTTTTCTCCATTAGGGTGTATTCTTACAATATTGCGATCCTATTTGGCAATTAATAGTATGATCAAGTTGCAGTGGTGAACAAATCAAACATAACCAAACATTTTCCATTTGTTTTCAAACATCGTCATTTACATTAAATACATAAATATTTTTAAATAACTATATTTAAATAATGATTTGTGAGCTTCATTTTATTCGTTAAATAGTCCTAACAAATGTCACTCTTTATTTCCAAATCCTCTAGATAAATTGGAAATCACTCGTGACGTTATTTATGATAATGAAGTAGTTTTTTCTTGGTTTGTTTCAGACATATTCTTCAACATCACTTTGCGGCGCAAGACTCTGTTCTACACGGTGAATCTGATCGTGCCATGTGTAGGAATATCGTACCTCTCAGTTCTTGTGTTCTCTACTTACCGGCCGACTCTGGCGAGAAAGTGGCACTCTGCATTTCCATCCTACTGTCTCAGACCATGTTCTTCCTACTGATATCTGAAATCATCCCCTCCACTTCTCTAGCTCTCCCCCTCCTGGGAAAGTACCTGCTGTTTACAATGATTCTCGTCGGACTGTCCGTAGTCATCACTATCATGGTTCTCAACGTCCACTATCGAAAACCAAGTACTCACAAAATGGCGCCTTGGGTGCGCAAGGTGTTCATCAGGCGGTTGCCCAAACTTCTGCTCATGAAAGTTCCAGAACAGCTTCTTGCAGATCTGGCAGCTAATAAAAACAGGCTTCGTGCAGCAAAGAAATCCAAATTGAATGCAGCAGCGGCTGCTGCAGCAGCATCGTCGTCATCTGTTGCATCTTCTCCGGATTCTCTGAGGCATCACTTGCAGAGGCCGGGAGGTTGCAACGGACTTCACTCGTCAGCTAGTAGCGCAACAAATCGGTTTGGTGGATTGATTGCAGGCTTCAACGGGCTTCCGTCTGTAGTGGGACTGGATGGCAGCTTGAGCGATGTTGGAACAAGAAAGAAATATCCTTTCGAGTTGGAGAAGAAGCAATTCATAACGTCATGTTCATACAGCATCACATGCTGCGACAAGATGAATTCGATGCAGTAAGTATAATATTCATATATTCTACAAGTAAACACAGTGCATTTCCATTCTGTACAATTCTGATAATTATTAATAAGTTGTTAGTAAGGCAACACGCATACACTATTGAGTAATACTAAGAAATTGGAACTGAAAGTAAATATAAAAAAAAAACTAAATACATGATCACACATAGAAATACATTATATAATGGAAATGAATAGCTAATGGCAAATGAGGGAAATTTTGAGGAAGTGGCTGAATTCGAATACCTAGAAACAATAATCACAAATAGGAATGAGATGCAGAAAGAAATTAAACATAGGCTCAATTCTGGAAATGCGTGCTATTGTGCATCACAGAGATTCTTGACGTCCCAACTCCTTTCAAAGAACGTTAAACTGAAAATATATTATAAAACTGTTATTCTCCCAGTTATATTATATGGATGTGAAACATGGACTCTTACTTTAAGGGAGGAAAGCAGATTACGAGTATTCGAGAATAAAGTTGTTAGGAAAATGTTTGGCCCAAAAATAGATGAACAGACATGTGAATGATGAACACTACCTAACAGTGAACTACTTGGTCTTTATAGGAAGCCAGATATAATAAGAACAGTTAATTGTCGCAGACTGAGATGGGCAGGACATATGGTACGAATGGGAATGAAAAAGGTGCATGGAAGTTTTCTGTAGGAAAACCACAGGGATAATGCATAGTTGGTAGACCAAGAATGAGGTGGGAGAATAACATTATCCATGATTTGAGGGAAGTAGATTATGCAGGGGATGATCAGAAAGCATTGGCTTGGATAGGTATGTATGGAGAGCTTATGTCCGCGTGTTCATGACCCTATGGGTTCGATAGAGTCAGTGAGTTAGTTAAGTATCAAATCCAAATATTCTGCAAGTAAAAACAGTAAATTTCCATTCTATAAAGTTCTGATTATCTATGTAATATCTATAATGGCGTAGCCCATTGTTGTGCCGTAGCCTCTCCTTTGTTAGGAGTTACTAGACCAAGTTAATTTTTAGTTACCTTATTACAGTCAACACACCGACCCAGTGAGACATCTAACAGGCAACTAAGGTATTACTAGGAAGCAGCCTTAAGGATCTTTTACGAGCCTGAAAATCTTCAAACTCGGGATCCACGGCTAAAGTCCCACCTAGGAGGACTTGCTCCTTGGATTTTCCGTCCTAAAAAATCTATCGGCCCCGACCGGGTTTGAACCGGCGACCCGCAAAATTAGAGGCAAGGAATATAAACATTAGTTCATATATATATATATATATATATATATATATTCTTGATATTCATTCCCATATTCCATCTGTGATTTCTCATACATCAATAATAATAATAATAATAATATATAATAATAATAATAATAATAATAATAATAATATTAGATAACGAACAAATTCCTCATACCGACGTCGTTAAAACTTGGGACTTTACTTAGATTCAAATTTAAATTGGCATGTCTAAGAAGTAAAACAAACATCTAAAAAGATCTTCTCCATAATGCATTCCCTAAAGCGTCTCAAAAATGTTGTTCCTACAGCTCAAGAATTTTAATTCAAACCTTAGTGATGCCGCATTTTGACTATTGTGACGGATTGTGGGACAAACTGCAGCGTGTCCATAATATGTGTATCAGATTCATATTTAATGTTCGAAAATACGATCACATTACTCCATTATTCCACGAATTGTCATGGCTACATCTAAAAGAGAGAAGGAAATCGCATTGTCTAATTCTCTTATTTAAGATCCTACATACCTCGAATCCCAATTATTTATCATCTCGTTTCCAGTATCTATCCTCCAACCATAACTTAAACACAAGATCACAACATAGTCTCTTGCTCAATATACCGCAACATAGGACATCACATCACTCCATGTCACACACTATCTTCACTTCTCGCAACTGGAATTCCCTACCACAAGAAATAAGGGGCTGCCGGACATTTGCAACTTTTAAAAGAAATCTAAATTTATATTTGCTCTAACCTCAACTTCATCATTACCCAGTGTAAGGTATATATATTAATTTGTGTTTCTCGTATAATTTATCATATTTATACTATAATAATAATAATAATTATTATTATTATATTATTGTTATTATTATTATTATTATCGTAAGTATTATTATTGTTATTATCGTATAAAATGTTATACGATGGCCTTGATTGATGATGGCCTTAACTCTGCCAGAATAAATAAAACATTATTATTATTATTATTATTATTATTATTATTATTATTATTATTATTATTATTATTATTATTATTATTATTATTATTATAAAATAAATTCATAATTCAGTATTATAGTTGTACACTCTTAAACAAAGAAAATGAGTCATCTCTTGAACGCACAATTCTTCTAAGTCCTACTCGGCAAATCGCTGGTTTCAAACTAGTAAACTAGTCATAATTGTGCAGTCCCTGAGCTACTGCGTTATGTGGCATGAACTGAAGACGCTCCTACGTGTTCTGTTACGTCAGCGGTAAAGCATGCAGTCACTGTTTCTGTTAATGAAGAGCGCAGGTTCGCGTCCTCAATTATGCAGTTTTTTCGTGGTATTTGTATTAAAATGTTTTATGAATTAAATACATTTTATTTTGACATTTGAATTAAATCAATGTTAATGTCGGTATTGTAACAATTATATTTACCACATTCAGGGTTTGTTGTAGGTACGAGTAATTTCAATGTATTGCATTCAATAGACTTTGATGCGCAGACGTCTGCACAAAAGCAACAGCCTCCAACAAGTTTGTTTATAATGAATCATATCGAGTTTTACCATAGCTCAGCGCATACACAAGGACATAGGCACATGACAATCTCAATACCCCGCAGACTGAGGGCGGTAATAGATGCTGAGTATTCATACACCCGATATTGATTTTGCTTTAGTTAATTTTTTCGCGTGTTTTATGTGAGCATTAAAGCCATAAAACTCAAATATAAAATTAAATATGAAACTATATTACAGGCGAAATACTATTCTAACATTCAATTTAAAAAAAAAAGAGTAGAACGGGAATCGAACCCGTGAAGTTACGAACGCAGATGATATCTGTTAAACCTCTCGACACGGAAACATACTAAGCCAAGCTCTCTCTTTCATGTTGCTTGAGTGTGCACTGCGTTAACTAGCAAACAACCAGTACAATTACTGAAAACGTGTTGATGTGAATACGGCTTCTGCGAGCGCTCACGAAGTTCCCCGATCGGTTGATAGAATCTACGGATGACTCATTTTTTTGTCTAAGGGTGTACATTTTGTGTAAATTCTCATTTTGCAGGGAATTTTAGAAAATGATTTCATAATAACCTTTACAGATTTACCGGCATCCATTTAAAAAAATATGTTTAATATTTTCAGGAAGACCAAGACTGGGGATTCGTGGCCATGGTATTGGATCGCTTATTCCTCTGGATATTTACCATCGCTACCATCGTGGGTACATTCGCCATATTGTGTGAAGCTCCAGCGCTGTATGACGACACTAAACCCATCGACATGGAGTTGTCGAGTGTGGCTCGCCAGCAGTTCCTACCGGACATTGAATTCTAGACGGGTTTCACATTCTTCCACTGGGGGCATTGCTAAATTGTATCGTTTTAGTTAATTATACAGAGTGATTCACAATAAGTATTACAGACTTCTATAGGTTGTAGAGGGGATTTAGTAGAACAAGTTCTGATAAGGAACCCATGTCCGGATTGAACCATTTCAGTGTAAAATAGGTTTGAAGATTGGAACACAATAGACTGATATCGCATGTCCTGTGATTCAGAATAATTATTACAGACTTTTAGGGGTTGTGTTACAAGTGTGGTTCCACGTGGTGACCCTGTTGTTGGTTGCACAAAGAGGGCATGTTTTTATGCACACGCCGCAGAAGACTTGGTGTGTGCTCAATAATTTCTACTGCCGCCAGAATTCGTGCGAGAGATCTTCCTCCGACTCGACAGGTGTAGTACAACCCCTAGAAGTCTGTAATACTTATTCTGACACACAAGACAGGATATCAGCCCAATGTATTTCGATCTTCAAACATATTTTACATTCTAAACGGTACGTTTCCGAACATGGGTTCCTTATCAAAACTTTATCTACTAAGTCCCCTCTACAACCCCCAGAAGTCTGTAATACTTATTGTGAATCACTCTGTATAATGGAATGAAATTGATTAAGGAAATACGCTACATTCGAGAAGGACGGAGGTTCATGTGCTGTTCGGATCAGGATTTTTAAAGTAACCTACGTTTTCCTGGCGACACCATTGCATGTAGTATCATTTCATTTTAGTTTTCAGGATTCGACAATTGCTTTTAATTTATTTAATTACCAATATATTAACAATAATATTCAATAATCATTTTCAGAAGTCATCAATAGGGAAAGGATTTTAAGATGCAAGTTTTGGTCGTAAAAGGAAGTTCTCAAAATACATACAAAAAATGTGCAAAAAAGGTGCTGCTGAACAATTAAGGTTTGAACCAGTTACATCAACTCAGTTTATATAATATGCATATCATTTTGCAAGCAAATTTTCCTTCTTTATACAGTCCTTAAGAGGTAATTCATAGTTCTTTAGTTTATTACAATATTTACTTCGCAGATAGGAACACAGAAGAATAATGTCATCAGTTTTGAAGATTGCGTTTTGAATTCTTCTGAAAGTGCGTACAACGTATCCTTCTTAACATTCGCCATGTTATTGTTGTGAAAACCCAGTTGTAATAGTAATAAAAATACGGTGTGTATCAGACAAGTAAAACACAGACAACAAGTTGATAGAAAACTTTTAAATCATGCTGGTATTAACTGAACTTATTTTAAACTGTTACAGCACTACTGTTGAAATTTAAATTTGACTTCACAGCTGCAGATTCGTCATTGATTCTGGGGTATAATTACATACATTATATTTTCATATTTATTTAATATTGTTGACTTCTGATTGAGATTTTAAAAAGCTTTCAAGAAGAAAAATATACATTTTTCTGTCCTATCTTTTATAAACGCAGAGAAGAGTGGAGGAAAAAGTGCTCAAGCATTAAAAAGAGGGGAAAGGGGGCCAAATGTAGTAATCTCACGAAAAGGTACAACAAAATTGTGTTCATTTCGCTTCATTTTATCCCCCAAATACACATATTGAACTATTGGTATGAAAACAGCTGTTTGTTTGGAAAGGTGCCGCATCTCTAAATCCTTTCCCTACTCATCAATGTTCATTCTCATTATGTGAATTTTACGGTATTTCAATTGTTGGTTTTTTTGTATCATCTATACTAAGCTGCCTTTATTACATTTCTGGTATTCTTTCCTGGAATGGCGCAATTTTAACCCTCTTTTTAATTTGGGGCGCTTGGAAGGTAGAGTTGCTTTACCCCGATGATATGACAGGTGATTAATGATAATGAAGCACCAGGATATCCCTTAAACCTAAACTTAAGCTAAATACAGACCATAGGCGACCAAAAAAAAAATAATTTCTTATACAAAAAATTCATATGATCTGATCGGGAATCAAACCCGGTATCCCATGAACTTTAGTCAGGTACTCTAACCACTAGCCCAAGAGGTGGGTCTATATTTTAAAATATTTACAGGAAAACAGCTGCTTCCCCAGTGGAATTATGACAAAATTATTTTCATCATTAAAATTCGTCCGTACTATAAAAAAGTGTGTAGCAATGAAGCTGAATAAAAATGTGCAGACAATGAGATTACTGTGCACTGACAGACGAAAATGACCTTTATTGATCATGTGTGAGTGAGATAGAAGAACGAAATGTCGCCTGAATACAAATCAGAGTGGTCGGTCGCAGCATTGGAAAAAAATAACATGTTTCCTAGTTTGACAAATTGTGTTACTATATATTCTATACAGCTACTCGCTACCATCATAAATTTATTAATGTTGCATACTCCGTAAAGGAAGTTATCAAATGCATAATTTATGTAGTTTATTAAATGTACTTCAATCAAATTAGTGTCATTTATAAACATCTAAATACATTGTTTTCATAAGTAATGCCACGAGTGATTTCCAATTTATCTAGAGGATTTGGATATCAAGAGTGAAATTTGTTAGGACTATTTAACGAATCAAATTAAGCTCACAAATATTTATTTAAATATAGTTATTTTAAAATATTTATATATTTAATATAAACGGCGATGTTTGAAAACAAATGACAAATATTTGGTTATGTTTCATTTTTTTCATAACTGCAACTTGGTAATATTATTTATTGTCAGATAGGATCGTAATATTGTAAGAATCCACCCTAGTGGAGAAAAATGTATATTATAACCAACATTATAGGTTATTAATTTTTTAGGGAACAACTTAGTAAAATCATTAATTAAAAACACAATTATTAAACACACGATTATCAAATGTGTAGTTCGAAGAAATCTGTTTATTATGTGCTATATTCAACACATTTGTTCGGGAGTCAGTCACTGCAAAATAATGCTCTGATTTGTTGAGAATATTAAAAAGGAGGAGGTTACTTTATTTTGATAAACAGAATTCTATAAATATCGATGTGAAATACGACTGTCATTAGTTGTAAAAAAATCATCGAAGCATGATTGCTCATTAACTCCCATTTGGGTCATGAGTTAATAGTAATTTTAAATAATTATACTGTTATATTGGGAAAACGAATTTTCTATATAAAAGTGTTACGTATTCGAATATGCAGTATGAAAGGTACAGAGAAAAACAATTAAGTCACTTTTCCATTAAACCTAGAAAAATTAATTCTGTTCACTCTTATACTAATAATGGCCTATTATCATTTTATTTTAGAGAAGTTGAATTTACCAGAGAGGTCTTGGTATCCATTGACAACATGTAATTGCTCAACTTTCCTACAGAAGAAAAGTAATTGACTTAATTAATAATGTAAACAGTTTACCTACTTAAAATTTTATTGGGTTATGCAATACAATTTTATTGTATCAGACTTATTTCTCACTTTGATAATTCAAACTTATAGTGACTGAACAGTTGTTACAATTATTAACATTAGCCACAAAATTTGGTCGATTTTCATTAGATTTTTCTTATTTATCTCAACAGGTTTCTCGAATGTTCAGTAATACATTCTTAAATACATCCTATATACTTTTCCATATATTTTGTTTCGACTTTGCTGGTAATAGAAAATGAACCGCCAGCATTCGTCACTTCCTCTACTTCACAATTAATCATATCTGTAATTAATATGCAGTCTGAAACTGTTATTTAAAATGTCTGCCACTAATTCAGACAACAATAAACAATTGCGGTTGTTTTATCAACATTCCCTTGATATCAAACAATTGGACTGTTCAAACCAAGATATAAATTCACACGAAATATAAAAATCTAAACATAATTATTAGTATAGGAGTGAACACAATTATATACGCAATTCGGGAAGTAAGTGCATTACTAGTCTGGAACTTATTTGCTAGTCCTCACTCAAACACATCCTCGACTGGTAATGTTCTACTTACTTCCCTTGTTACGTACATAACTATTAAATTAAACGTATTACTGCAAAACTATAATATTCATATAAATGAACTTGTATAATAGGCATGTATTTTTCAGTGCAGAGATGTATGAAATAACAGTTTACTACTAAAGTGTAAAAGAACATTTTGTAATCAGTTGGAACATATATCCTCTTTGAAATGTGTAGTAGGTAATTTAATTCTTATCCCATTTTAACTGAACTTGTTTTGATGTACAACTTAGCTTTCAGGTCCACTGAACATTCTGTTATTGGATTTAAATCAAACAAAACAGGATTATTGGTCTTTTCACGAGAGAATAAAAGAGCTTTCATACAAGATAATTCAATTATCAAACTTTCGAATCGACTCTAAATCAATCATTCATGTATAACCAACATTGTACACAATTTCACAAACTAGGAATAATAAAATTCTGCGACTTCGTATTAGAATAAAGCATTTTTTCAGAAAACGAAGATTAATAATGTAATTAATTATTAATACAACGCGATCTACGTTTTAGATTATTTACATTTATTTATTTATTTATTTATTTGCGGTGAAGTGACGGAATACATGATATTAGTTGAAAGGAAACAAAACGTAATCAAATGTTCATTATTAGGTCAAGGATTTTAATTCAGTAAAAGTTAAGATTGTAATACAGTATGATTAGAAGTAAGACTTCTGTCTTTTGTCTTGATTTTACATACATACATACATACAATTGAATAATATAATGAGAAGTTAGACTTCTGACTGTCTTTTGTGTTGGTTCCACATACAAACAGTTAAATAATATAATGAAAAGTTAGACTTCTGACTGTCTTTTGTCTTGGTTTCACATACAAACAGTTGAATAATATAATGAAAAGTCAGACTTCTGACTGTCTTTGTATTGGTTTCACATACAAACAGTTGAATAATATAATGAGAAGTTAGACTTACGACTGTATTTTGTATTGGTTACACACAGAAACAATTGAATAATATATACTATCAATGTTACAAATCTTAACTTTAAGTGCATTAAAATCCTTGCCCTATTCATTATTTATTAACACCAAACATTTGTTTGTTAATGTAGTGTGAACAAGTGAACAAAAATATCTCTCTTCTTATAATCGTTACCTGCATGAGTGTTGTAGTACTGTTTTTTTCACCCAGATTTTTGTTACTTCGATGCTGGGTGGAATTTTTTGTCTAAATCTACACATTTGACGAACGTTTTTCCAGGTGTGCCAAAAAATGATGTCTTTGAGGATAGCATTAATATTCAAACCATTTCAATATAGTGAATAGAAATTTCCAAATGAGTGAGGTATAGTATACACAGCTATAATACTGCACATTACGATACATAGCCTGGTACAAAACAAATTCAAAAAATCCATTATTTTGCGAAGTAGACAGTAAACAAAAAAAAAGCTTGTACGTAAGAATTTTAAATATCAAATCGGATTATGAAAAAAATAAAATATTCAAATTGAGGGGTGACTCAATAGATTTCTTAGGAAGTTTTTTAGAGGGTTGTAACTTTAAAGAAAGTTTGCGATCTTTGTGGATGTTCAATAGGAGTTAAGGAGAAAGGTTAAGATATGTTCATTATATCTTTAAAGTAGTCTTAATGCTATAATTTTATTTTATGAAAGTGTTTACTTAATAATTTTTTAACTCCTATAATAATTTTGTGATAACGGAATCACAAAATACAAATTTGTACCCATTCCAATGCCTTGTGTAGACCTAGTGTGAAAATAAGCTACTTGTAAATGACTCAGAGATAACAGCATAGCATATTCTTAACCGAGAATCACTTAGAATATTTAATTATACTTACCTCATGGATTTTTTACTTAAAATCTGACACTTGTATTCCTTCCACTCATTAAACTAAATAACTATTCTTCAAAGTTACAATTCTCTGGCAGAAATATCACAAAACTCAGTACAAAATGGATGCCATGTTCACACAATTAAAACACAATCGAAGAACTACGTAAGTTCACCGTTGTGAAAATTATAAAAAAAATACGGCTAAACTTTACAACCTGTGACGCGACGTTTTTAATTCCTTCATGAACACGTGACAAATTATATTCTTAGGGTTTCATTCTTCAAATTATTTCCCATAATTTACAATGATTTTTACATGTTTTCGATCGATTATTTCAATATATTTTTCTATGATTTTTAACTATATGTACTACGTATGCGTAGCATGAAGACGTGGCTGCCATATTTATTTTAACGAATATTCTATGCAACAAAGACTGTTCCAATACAGCCAACATAGAGTATGTATTAATAAACTGTACACAAATATTTCAGAATTTCAAATTTACTATCTATTTATCTGGAATAATTGAAATGGGAAGATAGAGAAGAATGGAGAAAAAAGATAAAAATGTAAAAGTTTTGGGCAAAGGAAGATGTTTATTACATTGTAAACCTTAAATAAAGTATTTATTTTTGGGCATTCTTTCAAAGGTTAGAATGCTTAAATTGCGTTAGGTTAGCTTTTAAATTGGTATTTCACAGGTTAGAGTACTTAAATTGCATTAGGTTAGCTTTTAATTTGGTATTTCAAGGTTAGAGTATTTAAATTGCGTTAGCTTTTAAATTGGTATTTTCACAGGTCAGAGTACTTAAATTGCGTTAGGTTAGCTTTTAATTTGGTTTTCATAGGTTATAGTATTTAAATTGCGTTAGGTTAGCTTTTAAATTGGTATTTCACAGGTAAGAGTACTTAAACTTGCGTTAGGTTAGCTTTAGGTTTGTTAAATATCGTGTATATGTTGGCTGCATCCCGTTATTCCATAGTGTAAATCGAATCGCGTTTTTTGGCGCATGCGAATGGTGTATGATTGGAATTTAGAAGAACATTTCGCGTCACATGTTGTAAAGTATTTCTAAAAATTCTTATAGGCCTATCAGAATGTATAACATTCATGATTTTGTTTTTGTGCTCTTCGTTCCTCATTTATTAATGTCTGTTGATCGATACCAGTTGAAATTGTTTCCTAAATATATTTCTTGGTAAATCTACTGTTTGTAATGCATGTGGTTAGGACGATTAACGTTAATAACATTTGTAGAAGTTTATTAGAACATAACTGGTGTCGTTGCAACCGGCCATCAGTGGAATTATCAATTTCAATTGACAATGTAAATCAAATTATTTACTAATATTATTATTAAAACATAAAACTGCTCAACATGTATATGTTAAAAACATTGTTTTATTTTAAGTGTTCCTCTCCAATTCATCCCAAAACCTAATACAATTGAAGGGAGGTACGGGGAAAAATCAGGTATGCCACTTTTTTACTTGAAATCTAGAAAATAAAACGTCGGAACAGTTTCTTGCGTGAGGTTTTTATCGGGGGTTTTCCTCACCTGTAAGACAAATATTAGGAAACTTTAAGGCCCAAACGGTCCCCGAACATCATATGGCCATCGCAATCATCATCATCATTCATTTTCATCTTAGATTAAGCTTAGGATTAGGGACTCTCCTAGCGCAACATTACCATCATCATCACCCATCATATCATCGGCGCAACGTAACCCCGCCTTCCAGGTGCCCCAACCTCATAAGTGGGTTACAATGACGCCAATTCCAGGAGAGAATATCAGAAATGTCCAAAAGGACAAATCTGGGGCATTAACAAAAAAATATATAAAAATTAGATAGCCTTGGCTCAAGAATTTTAGTACGGATTTCTATTACCAAGAATACAGAAACCTTTATAGATAAAATTAAAAATAACTATTTTTCTGATATCTATATTTTTCTCTATCTTACTTAGTTTGAAATCTAATATCATTTGTACTTTTACGAATCACGCACCATTCGGGCATTATACTGTCATAACCTGTCGGGAGAGAGATTTTAATCTATGGATCGCACACAAACTTTTTGACCACACACGGAACATGTAGAGCTTCACCGAGTATGTGACCAACTTAATTTCAGGGCCTCCTCCGAGAAAATTCAACACGGATAAGAAACATACTTCATATTAGACATGGCGAATATTATGATGGTTATGATAACCAGATCATATCGGGGATCGCTTGGACCTTAACGTTTCCTGGCATTTGTCTTAAAGGTGAGGAAACCCCCCTAAAAACCAATACCCAGGAAACGTTTCCGACCGGGGATCGAAGCCAGGCCAGCTGGGTACGATACACCGACCGAGCTCTAATACCACATGTGTGGTCCATATGCGTCGGCCGTAACAAAAACAGTGTCAACACTGCTGTAGAAGCGAAACCAGACGGAATTAATTGTTGTAACTTCTGTCACATGTTAACCCATTCGCCTCAAAACACGAGGTAGACTCGTCGGGAGTTAAATGGCCTTCAACTCAGAAGACGAGGTACACTCGCTTAACTCTGGTGTTATATGCTTTGCAATATTTTGTACATCCCTTGCAGGGGTAATCTTTTGTTAACATTTATGAATAGTAAAACAATGTGTTTTGGCCTTCACCCTCTCAAGTACCGTTATCTTTTACTTGTTTTGAATGTCTGAAAATATAGAAAATATGATTTACGGTGACTTAAATGCTGTTTCGGGGAAATGCATTGAGCATTTAAACCTGAAGCGAGTGGGTTAATATATGTCTGACCTATCTTACAGTAAATGGATTCGTCCATACGTCTCAAAGCCGCTATGTGGCTTTGAAGAGAGAAAATTAGTCTCCTCATGAATCTATCCGCTCTAAGCTGTTGGGTTTTCGCCATGTTTTACACAAAAAGCAGGAACAAAGCGATCTTGTTTGAAAATTCAATGTGCCAAAGTCCTACAGCACGACAATGTCATGGAGATCTTGTGGGAGCATAATGGAAGACGGGGCATTACCATACAGGACTCTGCTCGGACGGCAAACACGGTACAATACAATACACCCTGTAGCTGATCTGTACCATCGCTAGGAATGAGAAGTGCTTTTCCTACCACATTCACCAGACTTGCGATTATGATTTGATCCCTAAGATGAAGGAACCATTTCGTCACATTCGTTTCCAGACTGTTCCCGAGATTCTGCTGGCATTAAGGTGGTCAGTCAGAAACATCAACAGAACAGGAGCTGCTACAGGGATACTACGACTTCCACATCGCTGGCAAACGAGTTGTAGACAATGTTGGGTTGGTCTAGAGGTTTCACAGATCTGTCACTTGTTTACTAGTAATAAATATGTAGTTGCCTGTATTAAAATTACAACCTAAGTATATGTTTATCATAAGTAAAGCCACGAGTTTATTTATCTAGAGAATTTGGAAATCAAGAGTGGCATTTGTTAGGGACAACTTAACGAATAAAATTATGCTGTTTGCTCACAAATCATTATTTAAATAAAGTTATTTTAAAATATTTATATGTTTAATGTAAACGGGCGATGTTTGAAAACAAATGAGAAATATGTTTTCATTTGTTCATCCACTGTAATCAGATCATATTATTTATTGCCAAATAGGATCGCAATATTGTAAGAATGCACCTAGTGGAGAAAAAAATGAAACACATTGAACTGTATATTATAACCAACATTAGAAGTTATTAATTAATTTATAATGTTCTATGATGTAAATATGTCAATTATACTTTTTTTCTGGAACGTGAATACTCGGAAAATAATACGTTTAAGAAAGTGCAACAGGGGTTTCTTTTTATTGAGGTATAATCAATTGCTACATTTTTTTCTATTATATCTCGCAAGCGGTATGTGGTTACATTCGTGCGCTATATATATATATATATATATATACAATCTGGGAACCACTTGCATTCTAGAATTCGTACATCTTAATATATAAATTGCTACATTCAACGTATTTCTTAGAGAGTAAGTCACTGCAAAATAATGCTCTGACCTGTTCATAGAACAGGTGAACCATCTCAATTATCTAGGATGTGACATTTCACTTAATTATGATAATGATATAACTAATAAAATAAACAAAATTCCAGGGAATATGTGGTACGATAAAACGATCACTAAATAATAAAACAACAAGAGAGACCCAATTGAAATTTTATAAAAACATTGGCAGTACCCGGTACTGCTCTATGGATCAGAAGCCTGGATACATAAAAACCAAGATCTAAGTAGGATAACGGCGGCAGAAATGAAATTTTGAGATCGTGTTAAAGGGTGCACTAAGGAAGACAGAATCAAGAACACAGAAATAAGACAGGAACTTGAAATATTTGCAATAACTGATAAAATAGATACATATAGACAAAAATGGAAGCAACACATAGACAGAATGAATAAAGATAGATATCCAAAACAAATAACAAAAATACAAACCTAAAGGCACCCGAGGTGTGTGCACACCTAGAAAGAGATGGGCTGAAGTCGGAACTGGTCAACAGACCTAATCCATGAATGATGATGATGATTGATGACCTGTTCAGAATATTAAAAGGAGGGGTTTTCTTTAATATAATAAACTTGAGTGATAAATATTAATGATGAAAGACGATCGAGATTGGTTTGTAAAACAAAATTCATTGAAACATGATTGGTCATTGACTCCCATTTGGAGCGTGAGTTAAATAATCCTAATAAATTAAAATGTTGAAAGGCATTATAATATTTTGTTCGAATCCTCTGTTTTACCGAAATGGGCCATGTTCTAAAAGATAACAACTGAAGTTTTCCAGTGCTGTTAAGACTTGAACGGTTGTGTATTCCAAAGTAATTAACAACTTATGTAATACATATACAGCATATATACTGCTATGAATATTAATATCACGACGCTTTTGATACTCGTTGTTACAGTGCAGGAACACGTACATGAGGAACCCAATATCATCTCCCTAAGGTAATGTATCAAAGCTTAATTCAACTTATTTTTACAAGACAAATTATGTTTTTTTATTTAAATTCAGGGGCACGCCGTAGCGTAGTGGTTAAGGAACTGAGCTACAAGCCGGAGGGTCGAGGGTTCAAGTCCCGTTGGGGTCAGGATTTTTTAACTGACCCAAACCCTCTGGCGGCACACATGGCCCTGGGGTCGACTCAGCCTCTAACTGAAAATGAGTACCAGACGCTTATTCTGGGGGTAAAGGCGGCCGTCACGCAGGGCTGACAACCCGGCTGACATAAAGTGCCGATTGTCTAGAAAAAGTAGGAGCCTTAACCTCCTACTACCCCAAGGGCCTCCGGCCCTGTTGTGGGATCACTTTACTTTACATATTTTCAATATTACACATATTTCTGTGCCTGAATTTTTATTTTTCTTCTCCACTCGTTTCTATCCATCTACTCCAAGTCCTCCAGTCCTCTTGTTCTCATTCCAGTTCTTATTTTCTGCATCCACGAGGTCTTCCTTTCTTTATTCTTTCAGATGGGACACCATTCAAACCGTTTTGTTCTGGGTAACCTTATCTTTCTGCATTCGTGCGTACATGCCCATACCAATTTAATTGCTTGCATCATTACCTTAGCCTATAATCTCACCTATTGGAATTATCTTATATTATTTTTTTTTTCTCCTATGGCATTGAGAGAATCCCTGGATTGTTTATGATTCACAATTGGATCCCCTCTAAAATTATTAGAGGTAGAGGAGTTCACGCGGAAGTGAGTGAAATTTAAAAATCACTCTATCGGGTCAACAGTTTTTCGTTCGATGTTCACAAACGAAACCCAGTATATTAATATTAAAATAAACCAGGTAGATATTATTAAAACATGAGCGATAGCTGATAGTTAGAAGTGGATGTTTACCTGAAATCCGACATTAAAAACTACTCTATACAACGACTGGTCCGAATTTGATGACATTTTTTGTGTGTGATTGAGTGGGTCCCTGTATGGTTTAGATTCACAATTGAAGCCTCTAAAATCATTAGGTGTAGGAGTTCACCGGAAGTGAAAATTTAAAAAAAAACGCTCTGGCTGTCACAATTTTCGATATTTCACAACGAAACTCAGTATAGTCTTTTTAAAATAAACCGAGATAGTTATTATCAAAAATGAGCAATATTCGAAAATTAGAAGTGGAGGTTTGCCTGAAATACAAAATTAAAAACTGGCTAGCAAGCGCCATGTTTGGTTTGTCTCAGCGTATACCATACAATTTAATTAAACTTTAATATTTCATTTATTTAGGCGTAGCAACGCACGCCAGGTGCAATTTAGTTATTTATAAAATTTCATTCCATTAAAATGTATTTAGGTCCGTATTTTGTTAATTTTGGGAAATTCTTTCTCGATTTTCAGTCTCCAAGTGGAAAGCAATTTTGCTATTTTCACGCAATGATTATAAGCCATTCTTTTTTGGAAGTGTTGAATTTCACACTTTGACTAAACAGACAGCTGCATGCAAACTGTAAAGGTACATAATATGATTTGGTTAGAAACAATGTAATTTTAATAGGTTGCAGAGAGAGGTTATCATTTTAACGACAAACGTGTGCCCTAATTAACATCAACAAATGAGGTGAAAATGACGCAGCAGTTGCAATATCAACTCAATTATAAATCATGGAATAGGACAGAAATCATTTGTACCAAATTAACGATTCAAGAGATACTAATAAATACATATACAGGGAACATACATCATTTTTCAGTTGGTAGACGGTGAAGCTCTTGAGCAGAAGAGAATGGCTAATCTTCTTGCTACTAATTCTAAATTAATCTAATTTTATATACAGGATGATTGGAACTTACTTTTGGAACATTTTGACTATAACTCTCTCTGCATATTTATACTTACAAATCTAAAACCTGCAAACAATTCTTCTTCTTCTTCCTTCCAAGTATTAGGCCAAGGCCTGTTACGATCCTATAGAAAATTTTCCCTCCAGCGTTTCATAGGACGGCCCAGTGATCTTCGTCCTCTTGGTATATACTTATAAACAGCTTTGGGGATCCGATTTGAACTCATTCTTTCAAGATGGTGTTTCCAATTTAGTTGGTACTGTTTAATATATTCCAAAATTGGCGTAGTCTTCAATTCTTTTAAGATATCGGTGTTCCTTTTCCGATCCCATCTGGTGTAACCCGCTGTTCTGCGCATGAATCTCATTTCACAAGCCGTTATTCTGGTTTCATGTTGTTTTCTTAGTGTCCATGCTTCACTATCATAGGTCAACACTGGTCTAGCCAAAGTGTTATATAAACGTAATCTGGTGTTTTTTTGTACAAGGGATGGTTTCATAACTTGATTAATAATTCCTAAACTTTTATTATAACTAGTAACTTTTTCAGGGATATCCTTTTCATCCCAGATAGAGAGATAATATCCAAGATATTTAAATTGATTAGATCTCTCTAAAATTTTATTCTGGAGACAGATTTTACTTTGTATGGGGTCGTCATTAGTTTGATCCTTCCGGGAAATTCTCGTATAAGACTTGAAAGCATAATAATAGTCCCTTCGATTGGTTGCCGGCCAAAGGAAGGCAAGACCAGTGATGGGGCTGCCATCTTATAGCCTCTGGTCAGGCTTTTCTGGAGAAGAAAAGAAAATAAAGGAAAGAAGAAATGGAAGAAAGGAAAGACTCCCTAGCCCTCGGATGCCCTAATAGCGTCGGGGTCGAAAAAAACAAGAGTTAACCAAGAGAGGTTAGATAGTAAAGTTAAAAGAGTGCAAAACACAAGTAAGTGGAAGAAATGTTTTGCTCAGCTTGGGCACCTTGTGGTCGCCATCCACATATCCCCTAGATGAGGAAATATATATCGCTCAGAACGAATAAAGCTCTGTTTTAGTTTAATAAATTCATAATTTTGAAGAAAAAATAAAGTTAATGCACTACATAAAGCATGAAGCGTATATTTTAAAAACATAGATATTTTATAATGTTTAACGTACTTACTTACTGACTCACTGGCACTATCAAACCTTTAGGTTCATGGCCGCGCGGACATACGCTCTCCATACATCCCTGTCCTGAGCTAATGCTTTCCAATCATTCCCTGTATAATCTACTTCCCTCAAATCATAGTTAATGTTATTCTCCCACCTCATTCTTGGTCTACCAACTGGGCGTTTTCCCTCTGGTTTTCCTACAAGAAGCTTCCATGCAAGTCTTTCATTCCCCATACGTGCAACATGTCCTGCTCATCGCAATCTACGATACTTAACTTTTCTTATTATATCTGGCTTCCTATAAAGACCATGTAGTTCATTGTTATGTAAAAGTAAAGTATTCCCACTACAGGCCTCGGGAGGCCCTTGGGGTAGTGGGAGGTTAAGGCTCCCACCATTTCTAGACAATCGGCACTTGCTGTCAGCCGGGTTGTCAGCCCTGCGTGACGGCCGCCTTTACCCCAGAACAAGCGTCTGGTACTCATTTCCGTTAGAGGCTGAGTCGACCCCAGTGCCATAGTGCCGCCAGAAGGTTTGGGTCAGATTAAAAATCCTGACCCCACCGGGACTTGAACCCTCGACCTTCCGGCTTGTAGCTCAGTGCCTTAACCACTACGCTACGGCGTGCCCCTCATTGTTATGTAGTCTTCTCCATTCACCTGTCTGTTCATAATGTTTAACTTGTTTAATTATTTTCTTAACACATTCGCCTCAAAAGACGAGGTAGACTCGCCGGCAATTAAATGGCCTCCAACTCAGAAGACGAGGTACACTCGTTTAATACTGAATGTTAAATATTTCGCAATACTTTGTACATCCCTTGGCAGGGATATTTTTTGTTAACATTAATAATAGTAGAGGAATGTGTTTTGGTCTTCACCCTTATTGTGATCTCATGTACCGTTATCTATTGTTTGTATTGAATGTCTGAATACAGACAATACTATAATTTGCGGTGATACAAATTCTATATCTAGGGTAATGAAATGAACTGAGCATTTAAACCTGAAACAAATGGGTTAAGGTATGAGACTCCAAAATTAAAAAAAAAAGGTATTTATAAAAAATCAATAATAGACTACATAATTGTAAAGCAAAATACTTCCTTATTTATTAAGGACTCAAGGGTAAAAGAGGAGCAAATTGTGGTTCCGACCACTATCTACTCACAGCACAGATCATCCCCAAATTGCCTACAGGGAAAAAAGTGTATGATGAAGCAAGGGAATCAACAATGCAACTGAAGCAGGAAGAAAAATTTAAATTGTATTTATTTAATCAGGATAGTATCAAAAACCTATATCAAGAAAGACTGAGGATTAAAATTGAGAATTTGGATTACAAGGAAGACATAGAAGAAGAATATAATCAATTAAAGGAAATAATACATTCGGCAGCAAAAGAAGCATTAGGCACCATAAATAAAAAAAAAAAATACACAAGATTGGTGGAATGAAGATATCGAAGAATTAACCAAAAAGAAGAAAAAATGCTACTTAGAATGGTTGGCAAATAAAACAACAGAGAATTGGATAGAATACAAGAGAACAAACGCCAAAGTTAAAAGGAAAGTGATAGAAGAAAAAAAACAAATTATGGAAAAACAAATGCCAAGAAATAGAAAGTTATATAGGAGGATCACAATCATCGAAAGTATGGAGATTTCTAAAAAACACTAAAAACCAACCAAGGATCCAGTAAGATAAATTTGTTAACAAAATTTGACGCAGAAAAACATTACAAAGCTTTACTGTCAGAAACTAGAAATGAGTTCATGGAAACAATAGAAAATCCAACTATAGAAATAAACGTCCTGGAATTCGATACAATAGATATAGAATTAGAAATTCAAACCCTAAAAAATAAAAATGCACCAGGGCCGGGAAACATACCCAATGAGTTAATTAAATACAAAAAAATTAACAGGTAGATTGAGGGACTTGTTTAATAAGTGCATTGCAATACAGAAGATTCCCGATGAATGGAAAATAAGCTACATTGTACCAATATACAAGAAGGGCGATAGAAGAGACGCAAAAAACTACAGAGGACTAAGTATAAATAACACATTATATAGAATATTTACGAATTTATTAAAAACAAAGTTACAAAAAAATATTAAAGACAAATTAGGAGAAGATCAAAATGGATTCAGACCAGGAAGGTCATGTGTTGACAATATATTTGCAATACAACAGTTAATTGAAAAACGGACTGCAGTTGGAGAAGAAACTCATTTGACAATGATAGATTTAGAGAAAGCTTATGACTCAACTCCGAGGAACAAATTATGGGAAGTATTGGAGAAATACAATATTGATAGAAACCTAATAGAAATTATTAAACAAATCTATAAAGATAACCCCGCTTATGTTAAAATTGGAAATATAATGTCTAATCCTATAAACACCACAAAGGGATTGAAACAAGGGTGCAGTCTTCTCACCAATTTTATTTAATATTTATGTAGAATCCATATTAATGAAATGGAAACAAAGCTGCAAAGGTATGGGGATCCCAATAGGTAACAGATTTTTGCTGACATTACAATTTGCCGATGATCAACTGGTTTTAGCGCAAGACAAATTTGATATGGAATTCATGATAAAAAGGTTGAAAAACACATATGAATCATGGGGTCTCACAGTAAATTTACAAAAAACAGAATATCTGGCAATAAATAGCAATGAACGAGAAAATTTAATATTGGAAGAAGGAATCCAAATAAAGTAAGTGAAACAAACTAAATATTAGGGAATAATTATGGATAACATTGAAGGTATAGGCAAAGAGAACATAAAACATAGAATTGAATTGAGTAGCAAAATAATATCATCATTAAATTCCATATGGTGGGATAAGCATATTTGGAAAGACACAAAAAAATATATTGGTAAAACATTGGTGATCTGTTTTTTTTGCAAAAATGTATGGGAGTGAGGTATGGACAATCAATAAGTACGCTACAAGAAGTAACTAATAGCCCTAGAAATGGCTTATTTTTTACGGGATAAGTGCCAGAAAGTCCTAGATTTAGAACAGGTCACAAATAAGGAAATTAGAAATATAATGGAAGCAGAAGAAAGCATAATTGAAAGAATTGAGGAGAAGGAATTCAAGTGGTTAGGACATGTCTTAAGAATGGAAGATGAGCGATGGCCAAAGCAACTATATGAATGGCATCCGAACAGAAGAAAGAAAGAGGGAGACCAAGGTTAACATGGAAGGAAAACATGAAGACAGTAATGCAAGCTAGAGGGCTAAGCATCGAATATGTCCAAGACCGTAGGCTTTGGAGGTTTGGCACGGGAAGACGGCAGCAGCTGTAAAAACCCGAAGATAGATAGATAGATAATTTTTATCAGGGAATATTAAGCCTTACCCGCGAATTTTATTATGATATTTATCATTTTGTTTCCGTACAATTTAACAATAAAAATGATATTTTATCGCCTTGATTCAAACAGAATACCAGTACAGTATCGACAAAAATACACACTAAGCGTGCATATGTGTATGACTGTATATGTGTGCATGCATATGTGTGTGTGTGTGTGTGTGAATTAATCATACAACACCAACTGAGTGTGAAAAACACTTGGCACTAAGTTAAATTTTAATGCATGTCTTAAAAGCACCTTATCTAATATATAAAAATTAATGTTTGTTTGTTCGTACTTTATGCGCGGCCATACCGTTGATCCGATTGTGATGGGTTTTTTTTTGCAAAATGTTCAGGGGAATCCCGGAATGAACGTAGGCTATAAGAGTTGTGATAATCAACTCCTACACCCTTAAAAATCACCATTTATAGTGGAAAACGTGAAAAAGTATCTCTTTGGACGTTTAAATGGCTTACGCTACCTAAAGCATAACAAATACACAAAATTAATTTACACAGAAATGAATATCTCAAAAACCTCTACAAAAAAAGTCCGCGACAAGTATTTATTTTTTACGGATAACTCCCAATAGCCATTTTGGACTTTCATTGATGCCAAGAAAATCGGGATAAGTAGATTCCCGGACAAGCTTGCACCGCAGATTGTGATGGGGCTTTTTCCAAATTGTTCAGGATTTTCCCGGGAAGGTTATAGGCTATACGAGAGTTTTAATGTTCAAGTTCTTCACCCTTAAAAATCACCCTTTGTAGTGAAAAAGTAAGGTAAAGTGTTTTTTTTTTGTACGCTTAAATGGCTTACGCTGCCTAAACCGTAACAAATACACCAAACTAATGTACACAGAATTGAATATCTCAAAAAAATCTCTACAAAAAAGCCCGCGACAGCATATGTTTATCTTTTATGGATAACTCACAACAACCATTTTTGTCTTTCATTGATTCCAAAAAGATCTGGATAAGTAGATTCACGGGCAAGCAAAGCAGCAGCATGGGTAACTCGAAATAACGAATTTTGTCTTTCAGCTCATTTATGCCAAATACATCGGGATACGTAGATTCCCGGGCAATGCCGGGTAATCAGCACGAGGTATCTAAAAATAATATCGATATAAATTTATAATTATTTTTCCTTCTACTTATTCAACTAAACGTTAAAACACATAATTTATTTAGGCGTAGCAGCGCACGCCGCCGCGTATTAGCTAGTATGATTTGTTTAATAGAGCTCATGAATTTAATGCATAATATAATTAAAAGAAAATATGGTGATTTTATAAAGTTTACATTCTTGTAATTAACCACATAAATAGAATAGAAATAACACTAAGAAAATCATTATTGATGTTATCCTGATCGTAGTTTTGAACTTATGACTTGTCGCATAGAATTCGCTCTCCGATTGATTTTCAACTGTGACTTTGACGTAATCAAACATGGTATCACCGGATTACACCCAGAAACACGTGCATTAAAACGTTGTTTTATGGAACCATAAACAGCAACTCTTCCATGCAAAACGGAAACCAGTGTCATATTTATCTTTGCTTGCGTCATGTTTCACGATCATACAACATTTTTATCGATGACGTCATGTATTGTCATTGTCTGCATTTCCTAATATCCTGTTCAGTTCGATTTTCTATTTACATCAGCACAAATATTTGGCATTGCAAATGTGGAGAGAGAACTGTCAAATGACATCCTCTGTTCCACATTTTGTAAATTATTCTCTCTGATCATAAGTCAGTAATTATTTCAAGTTCACAATTACAATATGCGCATATCGGAAAAAAAGTAATGGCATTCATGGACTCTATCCATAGGTTCATGGCCGCGCAGACATAAGCTCTCCATACATCCCAATCCTGAGCTAATGTTTTCCAATCATCCCATGTATAATCTAATTTCCTCTAATCATGTATATTGTTATTCTCCCACCTCATTCTTGGTCTATCAACTGGGTGTTTCCCACTGGTTTTCCTAAAAGAATCTTTCATGCATCTCATTCATTCTCCATACGTGCAACATGTCCTGCCCATCGCAGCCTACGAGGTTCAACTGTTCTTATTATATCTGGCTTCCTATACATATCATGTAGCTCACTATTATGTAGTTTTCTCCATTCGCTTGTCCATCTCTTTTTGGTCCAAAAATGCTTCTAAGAACTCTATTCACAAACACTAGTAATCTTCTCTCCTCCCCTAAAGTAAGAGTCCATGTTTCGCATCCATATAATATAACTGGTAGAATAACAGTTTTATATATTTTCAGGAACGTTTTTTGAAAGGAGTTGCGACATATAGAGGCCCCTTTGCATGTAAGGCTCGTAGAAGTCATCAGTAATTTACATCTCGACAAATGTGGCAGACTCTATTAAATTCTAGATCAATAGTAGGGCAATAGTGTATTGCAAGAAAAATTCTAGTAATGAGTTGAATTACTAGATACAGCCCTAGTAAAGACCCAAAATTCCATCATCTTCTCTGCAATACATAATAGCATGCATTTCCAGAATTGAGTCTATGTTTAATCTTCCGTGCATCTCATTCCTATTTGTAATTATTGTTCCTATGTATTTGAATTCTGCCACTTCTTCAAAATTTCCTTCATTTGTCATTTGTCCATTTCCATCATATAACGCATTTCTGTGTGTGAACATACAGTAGTATATTTAGTTTTATTGATGTTTACTTCCAGTCCCAATTTCTTAGTTTTATTTAATAGAGTGCGTATTGACCCTTAGTATCTGTTCGCTATCGCTCAATAATACATTATCAACTAATGTTAATTATTAAGATTGGTTGGAGAAAAACCTTAATGATGAGGAAAAGTCTCAATGAATAAAAAACATATTTTTTCACTGTTTTTTCTTTTGTGGATAAACAGACGAATTATTTTTTCTTGCTCAAAGTCGGGTAATTTGTTTTGAACAGCTTTACAATGTTAACGTGTAGTGGAACAATGTACTGTAGCAGCAGAAGATAATGTAGGTGGGCTGGAGACAGATAGTTGTGTGTTCCAATTTCAGACGTGTGCTGTTTCCTGCTCACAATATCAACCGCTGAGTCAGCGGTAGACAGATTTATTTTCTTTACTACATGGTATCTCTGGGCCTACTCTGATAATTTAGAGCCAACAAATAATATCATTAGTATACTGTACGTACTGACTTTGAAAAAATTGATGGCGCAACTCTTGATGGTGGAAAGTTGAAATTTTGAAGCGCGATTCACACCAGTAAGTTGTTACGTATGCTGTCTCCTTTGAGGTCAACTCCGGCGGCGTATGTTCTTCTTAATGCAATGTTCGTATCTTTGGCTTCAGTGAAGCAGTCCGTAGCTGTTCTTTTGCGACGACGTGGTCACGGGTCGATCCTGGTCAATATTTTTTTTAATAAAGTCGTTAATTTTGACAATGTCTACACTTTACCAGGCTTCGTTACATAAATAAATAATATATGTAAGGAAATATAACAAATATTAATTATTTCGGTTGCAATTTTACTATAAACACAAAAACTGACAGAGCAGTAAATATGAAACTGTCACGATTTCAATGATATGTGGAACTATACATAAAACATTAAAGAATAAAACAAGAAGAGATACTAGATTGAAGTTTTTATAAAACATTGGCAGTTCCTGCATTACTTTATGGGAGTGAAACTTAGATAATGACCAAAAAATTACAAAGTTGAACACAAAGCTCAGAAATGAACTTCCTTAGAAGAACAAAAGGCTGCACAAGATTGGATCGGATAAAGAATTAAGATATAAGAACAGAGTTAAATATATACCACTAACTGAAAAAAATCAAACAATATAGAGAGCGATGGTTTACAAGTGTAGAAAGAATGAATGTAACAAGATTACCAAGAGCAGCATTCAACTACAAGCCAAGAGATTCAAGGAATGTAGGAAGATCAGTGAAAAGATGGACAGAACAACTGTGAGGCGGAACAGGCAATTTTTGCCTAGCCCGTGAAGTGAAGACGAAAAAGAAGCAGCAGAAGAAGAAAGGAAACAAATAAATTAAAGGAAACAGGTCGTATACAGAAAACGAATAACGACTGTACATCTGATAACTTCATTTACGAAATACAACGCATAACAAGATTATTTCCACAACTAATGCAAAACGCGTCTGATTAATTTAAATTAACTCAAGTTAGTATCTAATTTCATTATACAAGTAAGTCCTGGAGTATTGCATGGCTTCATACAGACCGTTTCTAGCAGGGACGGTTGTGGTCTAGTGGAGGGAGCTTCTGTTTCCCGTGCATGATGTCGCGTGTTCGATCCTGCTGTCATTTTTTCTAGTCCTTATTTCAATTAATTAATTTTACTTTGATTTATTAATTTACGCGAAATTATTTTCCTTTGCACGACACACAACGAAATAGAACGGATTTTAGTTTCTCAAATAGTTGTGCATTTGTGAACCAAGAAGTTGACCTCTGACCATGCACAATGGCTGTACATAATGCCTCTGATAAAATATTTAATTTGAAAATCCTGCGTACTGGGTATTTCTAACTTTCGGGATTAAAATTATACAGCTTTGAAAGAATTGATGGCGCACATATCACTTTTATGTCCCAGAACGAAGCTATTGCGCATGATCAGAGGTCAGCTACTTGGTTCACAAGTGCACAACTATTTGAGAAACTAAAATCCGTTCTATTTCGTTCGGTGTCTTGCAATGGAAAATAAATTCGCTTAAATAAGCAGTGCGATAAATGCTGTACATAAAACAATGCAAAACAAATAAAATAAAACAAACAAAATTAATTTAAATAATGAGAGAGAGAAGAAAAGCATGAGAGCGCGATCGAACACGTGACCCTCATTGGACCAAAACCGTCCCTGCTAGCAACAGTCTGTATAAAGCGATGCAATACTCCAGGACGTATCTCTATATTGAAATTAAATATTAACTTGACTTAATTTACATTCATCAGATGCGTTTTGCGTTAGTTGTGGAAATAAACAATCTTGTTATGTCTTGCGCTTTGTAAACGAAGTAATGGGACGTTACAAATCGTTATTAATTGTCTATACATGACATGTTTCCTTTAATTAATATGTTTCTCTATATATACATACAAATTTATTTTGTATTGACTTAGGCTTTCACGGCCAGAGTTATTATGATGATTTTGTAGAATATTTCCGGGCTGTTGGCCGTGGTCTTGAGGCTTGTAGTTCCCCGTCGTTTCGCCGACTGCGTCCGTCATCCTCAAAGGTTGTCTTGAGACTGGCAATTTTGTCGACTACCTGCCCTATTTATACATTTATACATGCCCGGAAATCTTCTACAAGATCATCACAAATGTATTTATTTAACGAAGCCTGGTAACGTGTAGGCATTGTGAAAGTTAACGACGTTATTAAAAAGAATAGTTCCTGACCAGATCAAACATGGTTCTGCGTCGTCGCATGAGAGCATCTTACCGACTGCTCTACCGAAGCGAACGATAAGAATTACAATATGGAGAGAGACTTACGCCGCCCGATTTGAACTTAAACGAGTCAGCACAAGTAAGAACGGTCTTCAAAACTGTAATAGTACATTACAATGCGAGGTTGGGAAGTGTTTTTTTTACAGAAGCGAGGAAAATGTTTAAAAATCGAGCGATAGCCAGGTTTTTATTTTCCGAGATTCTGTAAAACACTTCACAAACGTACGTACGTTGTATATTATTTTTTGCGCGATGGTGTTTTCAAAATAGTAAACAATAGTAAAATAATAACATATTTGTAGGAAATATTTGCTTTCGTTATAAACAATTGATTGACGTTAACAGTGTGGGCAATGTTTATTAGTTGAAACTATAGGAGGCCGTGAGACCAATTGGTGATAAAATGGCGTCAAGTAAGTATTTGTTGTTTTATATTGTTTCAAATAAAGTTCAGTTCTTTTAAAATGCAATGATTTCGTATAATGCATATTAACACTACGTTTTGAATATTTTTATATTTACATTGTATGTAGTATACATAGAGGGCAGTGGTTTTACTTTCCCACACGCGGTTTGTAATATGTAATATTACAGTATAGTTACTTTATTACAGTATTGTTATTTAAGTTGACAACCCCGAAATGTAGGAAGTTGAACTTTCAATCATGGTCCCCATTTCTGTAAGAACGACAAAACGCACTATCGCGCAAAAATTATTTTTACAAAATAGTAAGCTATTTTGAGATAGAGAACGAATGGACAGAAACGGAACAAGAGATATTGTGTCAACAATGTTTTTGTAGGGTGTTTTCACATGTAACTGTCTCCTGATATTACGTTTATTTGCGATAGTTTGCAGAGCAATATGTATAGATCGTACTAAAGGCTGATTTTTTTTTCTTTTGTGCACCTTAATAGTCGATCAATTATTCATTTTTACAGGTTTTAAATGTATATAGTACCTTCTTGTGCCCAATATTAAGCTTTGATTCTCTACATAATTTTAGTTATCTTTACTTCCAGACCCTATTTCTTAGTGTTGCTCAATAGAATGTACATGTTGGCCTTATGTATCTCCTCGCTATCACCCATTAAAACTACATCACCAGCATAAACTAACAGCTCATTAATATCTTTGAGGACTATTTCATCCTCTAAAGATTGATGGCATGCTCTAGTACAAAATTGAATAATAGGGGAGATAGTGCATCTCCATGCTTTAACCCATTGCGAATTTCAAAAGTATCCGAAAACTGATCGCCCACACGCACCCAACTCTTTTTGCCATTTAGACACATTCTAATAAGTTTAATAGTAATAGTAATAATAATAATAATAATAATAATAATAATAATAATAATAATAATAATAATAATAATAATAATAATATTTTGCATAGTCCTACATGGTTCATTCGCGATAAAAATTCGGTATTTATAACAATAACCAGCTTAATACCAGGCGTGCGCTGCTACGCCTAAATAAATGAAACGTGACTTTTTATGCTTAGTTGAATAAGTAAAAAGAAAAATGATCATTATTTAATCAAATAAAAATAAAACTTTAAGTTTTATGTGATTTTCTAATTTATTTATTAATATATATTATATTTTAAATAATCATTCATTTATATCGTCATTATTTTTCGATACACCGTGCTGATTATCTATCGTTGCCCAGGAATCTACTTATCCCAATCTTCTTGGCATAAATGAGTTGAAAGACAAAATGGTTAATGAGAGATATCCGTAAAAGAATACCCGCCGTGCGCTGCTACGCTTGCCCGGGAATTTAGACATCCCGATCTTCTTGGCATCAATGAACAAAAAGATATTCTTCTTCTTCTGCTTCATGAAATTAGGCCTTTTGACGTGTTTTCACATCAAGTGGGATTTAATGAATCCTCCCATCTAGTAAATGGGCGTCCAACATTTCTATGTCCTATTGGTTTGTACTTTAGTAACAGCTGAGGGATTCTATCTGTAGGCATTCTCTTGACATGTTCATACCAGTTGTTTCTCATGTTGTCAATTCTATTTGTTAAATTGAAAATATTTAAGTCATTCCTAATATCCTCACTTCTTTTCTTGTCCACAATTGTCACACCTGCTACTGAACGTAGGAACTTCATTTCTGCAGCTTCTATTTTCCTTCTGTCTGAACGGTTAAGATTCCAATTTTCACTTGCATATGTTAAGACAGGCACTGCCATAATTTTGTAAAATTTTAGTTGTGTGCTCCTCAAAGTTTTATTTTTCAGTGTCCGTCTTATAGTGCCACACATTCTGTAAAATCTATTTAATTTAATATTAATATCTTCCTTCTGGCAGTATGATACGTTGCATCCTAAATAATTAAAATTGTTCACCTGTTGTATTATACTGTTATTAATACTGATTTTACACCTTCATATGGTCTTTCCTGTTGAATGAGATTACTTTCGATTTGCTATCATAGATTGTCATATTGAATTTATTTGCTATTTCGTTTAATTTATATGCTGCTATTTGTAAATTGTCTTCTGAAGAGCTAAGGATTGTCTGATCATCTGCAAACAGTATGGTATTTAGAATCGTACTGCCAACTTTAAACTCTGTGGTTAAATTTGATTGCCATTGTACAATGATCTCGTCTATATATATATATATATATATATATAATACTAAAGAGTGCAGGAGATAGCGGGCATCCTTGTCTGATCCCTTGATTAATTTCTAATGTATTATCGCTCATTGTAATCTCCTTTATCAATCATTATTTCTGATTTAAAATATAAGCTTTGCACAACTTTGACAATTTGTCCTGGAAACCCTTTGTCATACATTATTTCGCATAGTTTATTTCTTGACAGTCTATCAAATGCTTTTTGATAGTCAATAAAAAGTATGCAAGTTGGCAAATTAAATTCTGTTCTCTTCTGAATAAGTTGCTCTATTGTGAAAATGGCATCTGAACATGACCGACCTTTCCGAAAGCCACACTGTTCTTCACTTAATATATACTCATGTATTATATTTAATCGTCCAGTAATAATCTTAGCGTATATCTTGTAAGCTGTATTCAATAAACAGATTCCCCTGTAACTTGTGCACTCGTGTCTACTTCTTATTTTAAATATGGGGCATATAAGTCCTTTCTTCCAATGAACAAAAATATAAAAATAGTTATTATGAGTTATCCGTAAAAGATAAACAAATGCTGTCGCGGACTTTTTTGTAGATTTTGTTTATATATTTAATTCTGTGCACTTTATTTCTATGTATATGTTAATGTTTTAGGCAGAGTAAGCCATTTAAGCGTCCAAAAAGTTCCGAAAAACACGTTTTTCTCTGCAAAGGGTGATTTTTAAGGGTGAAGAGGTTGAGTAATACAACTCTTATAGCCATAAACCTACCCGGGAAACTTTTGAACATTTTGCAAAACGTCCCATCACAAACGGATGAGAAACAGACAGACAGATATACATACATTCGTTTATAAATGAATAAATAAATATATATGTATATATACACATACACAGACACACATAGACCTATAGTTAGAGATCCGTGAAATTCGCGAGTCGCGATAACGCAAAATTCTCTAATTGTGTCATTTTCTTGTACCATTTCTTTACTCAATTCTCCATAGCCACAAAAAAAGCATTTATGAATCCTGTAATAACGCGAAATCCTACGATAACGCAAAATAACACCCAAATTAAAAATTTTCAAAGAATTCCGGAGATTTTTTTGTTCTATTCGCGAACTGTTAATAATGCATTTTAAACACTGTTTTCGGATTCCATCTTATTTTAACTGCCATATCTGGTGGCGCCATATCTGCTTCCTCCATGCACTCCTGTAAAGGGAAATGGTTGCAACACAGTTCACAACATAGAGGTAATATTTTCTGCCCTTCTCATGCTCAAATATGGTTTCCCCATAGAATTTAAGTTCTATGGCCAATATGAATTCCAAGAAATACGAATTATATTAACGTGTAAGATAAGTTTTTCCCCCTAAATGTTTGTAGACATAATTATAAATGTTATATCCCTTAAACTAACGGATATATCATTCTTATTGGGTTTAATATACCAATCTAGGATCAAAAATACTGAAATTTACATTTTTTTTTAGAATAACACCGCAAAATTCCCAATAACATCGAAATCTTGAAACATTGAAACGAATTTTCTCTAGAAATAAAACCACTTTCACGGATCTCTACTTATAGATAATAATGCATTTATAATACAATATTAATAAGTAATGATACAGTAATAATAATAATAATAATAATAATAATAATAATAATAATAATAATAATAATACATTAAAAATGTTTTTTTTACTAAATGTGAAGAGTAAATATAACAGACCATGATGATGAAAAAGTAACAAAATGAAAGATGGACATGAGGGCAGATGAGGGTCTGCAACTGAAAAGGCACTCGCAAAACAAAGGTATATCGACCGAGTTCCATTCACAAGAGACATCTGGCGGACTGCTTAATAAATCACTCTGGCGACATAAAACACTCGAGCGAATCACCTCTACTGATTTTGAGATACAACACTGAATTGTACATGTACAGGATGTGATTAAGTCATTCGAAATACTAATAATGGCATAGTTTGAACAATTGCCATAAGTAATGTCACGAGTGATTTCCAAATCATCCATAAATTCGGGAGTCACGAAGTGACGTGTGAATTTATCTAGAGGAATTGGAAATCAAGAATGACATTTGTTAGGACTATTTAACGAATAAAATTAAGCTGTTTACTCGAAAAAAAAACATGATTTCAATATATTTACCGGCATTTTAAAATAGTTAACTATTTAATACAAACGACGATGTTGAAAACAAATCAGAAGTGTGGTTATGTTTCATTTGTTTATCCGCTGCAAATTGATCATATTATTTATTGCCAAATAGGGTCGCAATGCTGTAAGAATGCATCCTAGTGAAGAAAAAATTTAACACATCAATCTGCATGTCCACCGCTGTGGTCTTGAGGTAGCGTGCTGCCATGTCACGCAGCGGGCCTGGGTTCGATTCTCGGTCGGGACAGGCCCCTGAGTGAGGTTTCTTTTGGGGATTTTCCTCACCTGTAAGGCAAATGTCAGGAAGCTTAGGGCCCAACTGTCCTCGAAAATCATCCGACCATTATCATCCTCATCATTATCATCATCATTCTTCACCGGTGTGGAAAGTAAAGCTGCATAGCATGAAAATGCTATGATTGCAGTGAAAGACCTGCCCTCGGGCAGAATTACTATGGATGGATGGATGGATCAATCTGTATATTATAACCAATATTGTAAGTTAATAATTTATTTTTTAGTAACAACTCAGTAAATTCATTATTTAAAAACACAATTATTGAACACGCAATTATCAAATGTGTAATTCGAAGAAATCTGTTCGTTATTTGCTATATTCAATGTACTCGTATTTGTTGGAGAGTCAGTCACTGCAAAATAATGCTCTGACAGGGAACGTAAAAGAATGAAGGCGTCCGATCTGATCAACGACGGTGCCAGTATATCTGCAGGTGGGGCGGACACATACATATAATACGCTCAAATAAAATATTACCCGTTATTTTACTTTACCTGATGGAGTTAAGACCGTAAGGTCATCTCTTGCACTTCACCAGGTTAAATTATACATATAATAAGAATTATGAATTATCTACATGTTAATTTATGTTACATAATAGATACAGGGTAGACAATATAAAGTAGGCAAGAGAAAGAAAGAAAATAGTTATAAAATAATAATAATAATAATAATAATAATAATAATAATAATAATAATAATCTAGCTCTACTTCGAGTTTTTACAACTGCTGCCGTCTTCCCGTGCCAAACCTCCAAATAATTTTATTTATTTATTTCAGGATTCTTTCTGTAATTTACACAGGTATTCTCAACCAAAATATGCAATTTGTTTCTTCCACACTTCCCGGCCATGCGTGTCTGCTACTGTCAAATTTCTCTTCATGTTGTCTTCAATCCCCTTTATCCACGTTGGCTTTGGTGTACCACGTTTCCCTTTTCCAGGAGGTATCCATTTCAATACTTCTTTGTTTGTTTCTATGACTCTTCTTCTCATTGTATGTCCATACCATCTTAGTTGGATTCTACATTCATTATTTCTCTTATTGTACTATTTTTTTATTTTATCTAAGTTTGATATTCTTGCCGATCTTCTTAAATAATAATAATAATAATAATAATAATAATAATAATAATAATAATAAATAATAATAATAACAATAATAATAATATAATATAATAATTATATAATAATACAATAATAATGATAATATAATAATAATAATATATAATAATATAATAATAATATAATAATACAATAATAATGATAATATAATAATAATAATAATAATATAATAATAATAATATAATAATAATAATAATAACGTATTACGTATACGTATTCAAGTAAAACACACGGCCGTGTTCACAACACGGCCACACCCCGATTTTAAAAAAATCGTTTCGACTTCTCAGGATTTGCGTGTGATATAACTTAAATCTTCGAGGTAATTAAGTCCGCAGATGGTTCTAATGCAGGCCTACACTTGTAGAGAATTTTGAGACTAGAAATGGGCGGAATTCAAACTGTCTTCATTATATGGATATGCAAGCCGCAACACATGCTAATTATCGTTATGCTTTCTCAACATGCTTATATCTCGCACTAGCTATGTGTTTGCATACTCAGAGAATGAGAGGGGGGGGTCACAGCACGTAGTTTTCTGAGTGCCTTTGCTTAATGTGAAAATGCACTGTTTTAGGAGTGAAGCTGAAACAAGAGGAGAGATCCGACGTGATAAGTAGCTAGATTAAGCTTTGGTTTATTATACAGCGTGTTACGCCCGACGTATAGCGTCTGCGTTTTACGCTCGGCGTCATACTGGTTTCACATAGAGCGTATATCGTCATTCTAAGGATTGTATTGTCAGTTATTGTGCTCCGTGGTCCTTCACACGTCTTTGTTTTAATCAACTGATCCATTATCCCGGAGATCTCTATGAGTATCGCGTATATTTATAACATCATCATCAACAATCGCGGATTAAGCCCATGTGGCTTGTTCTGGTCTCATAGATTCTCATTCAAAAGTTGGATCCATCTCTTCTTCGGTCTACCAACATTCCTGCGTTCTTTTGGTTTGTATTTAAGTATAATTTTGGGAATGCGATCATCTTCCATTCTTTGAACATGTTCTTTCCATTTTTTTCTAGATTATTTTATTGTATCTAAGAGTTTGAAGATATTTAGCTCATTTCTAATATCTTCACTTCTCCTCTTATCTAGAAGTTTGCAACCAGCCACATTTCTCAGAAATCTCATTTCAGCTGCTTCTATGATCTTCTCTTCTCTTTCAGTTAAAACCCAAAATTCACTACCATACATTACTAAGGGGACTGCCTTTTTATTGATTTATTTATGTAATTATTTATTGATTTATTTTACCTGATGGAGTTAAGATCGTAGGGTCTTCTCTTCCATTTCACCAGGGTTAAATTATACATATAATAATAATTATGAATTATCTACATGTTGATTAATGATACATAATACGCGTAGATATAGGCTACACAATAAAAAGTTGAGAAGGGAAAGGAAGTAAAATATTAACTATGATTTGAGGGAAGTATATTATATAGGGAACTAGCTAATACCCGGCATGCGCTGCTACACCTAAATAAATGATAATATGTTTTTGCATTTAGTTGAATAAGCAAAAGGAAAAAATAAATATAAATTTATATATTTATTATTTTTAGATACCCCTTGCTGATTATCCAGCGTTGCCCGGGAATCTACACATCCCGATGTATTTTGTATTGTAAGCCTATATTTTCCCTTTACAGAGATTTAGGCGCTCTCCCCCTATAGGGAAGAATTTGAACCATACTAATTTAGTTACACTTGTTTTCGTATAGATGTCATTTTGAGTGGTCCGTGGTCAGCGTTCCGCCTCATACTGACATCTAGGAAACCAAGGTAGTACTAGGACGGGAAAATTCGGTAAATTTTGCTTAGAGGCCGTTTCATTCAGGCTTAAGGATTTTTTACGAGCCTAAAAATCTTCAGACTCGGGACCCACAGCTTAAAGTCCCTCCCGGAGGACTAACTCCTTGGATTTTTCCGTTCTAAAAAATCCATCGACCCCGGCCGAGTTTGAACCCGCGACCCTCGGGACCAGAGGTAAGGAGCATAACCACTAGTCCACCGCGGCCGATGTACTTGTGTGGCGAGTAGAACCACGCTCTGATAACTATTTGTGGCGAGTTGGTTTTACCAACCATGCGCTGCTTAATAATTTTGAACGTAGACGTCACTGCTACCTTCCGGGATCGCTGGGTTATGATACTGCTGTACTTAGTAAAGGATTCCAAACATTCAACGAAGTTATTTACAACAAAACAGCCTGCCTCGGGCCCATAGAAGGCGGCTAACCATTCATCTTTCTGTTTCCACTTGAACATGCATATGAGTATAACACTGATTATAATTTGCATGGACTGAACTAATTTCGTAATGGGATAGAGAACAATGGCTATTCTTTAAATAACAACAATGGGCGTAACATAAAATATTGGTTTTTAATACAAAATAAGTGTGGATTATTATAAAAAAAATAAAGTAATATAAATAACAGAACTATATCTTGGAACAATCAATCTGAGCCCAATAATAAACAAAAACATAATAAGATAACGACGTACCATTCAAACAATCACACTCAAACGTCTCTAAGCAGAATCGGAAATCCTTCTTCCATGCTGACTTAGATCAAATTAAATCCAACCATTCTTCGGTGTACAATCCACATGCTTATCTTCTGCATTACCATGCTAACTTCGTTCTTTGCATGGTACACCAGAGTAGGATTCCAACACTGAATCCACTCGTAAAGAACCCAAAACGCCACTTGTTAGGCCGATCGACTGACTGTTTAAGTCCACTGAGATTGCCGAGCATATATCAGGTTCGCCAGGAGAAGGGATGTGCGCTACCAAGATGCGCAATGGAAAGGGTAAAGAAGGAAGGGGTAACCACACGGAACACAGGAAACATTGGCAGGCTTCACAAATGTTCGTAAGCGGGAAGGAGCACGAAGATGATAACTGAACCGCAAAAGGCACTTTCGGTTCAATAGCTCCCGCTACACCCTCCGGGTAAAAAGAAAAAGTCCATAGACTTCCAAATAAAGTCCAGAGAAGCAATCCCACGTTGGGAGGGGAACATAAGCACTATTGGATTCCAGTGGTAACTTCAAAGCAAATCTTCCATCGTCCCCAATATCACGATCACCACACCTGCTTTTATGTAGACTATTCCAGCGCTGAAAAATAGACTACAATTTGCTTCAGCCGCCATAGCACAACATTGCGGCGTTCCAGGTGAAGACTCGGGTGACGATAATCCTCGGATTGCCGGATCGCAATCCCGTTCCACCGCTTTCCAGGAATCCATAGTTCCAAAGCCACTATGTCGGTCAGCTGGGCACTCGGGGGTCGGCCGGATCCTCCAAGCGCTCGACTGCCGAACACTCCAGGCATATACACTGTAGAACTGCCAATGTTTAAGGAAAGGTAACTGAAACAAAGAACAGGCGCAAACAGGAAAGCAGAACCATAGATATGCTAATTTAACATGTGTCATAATACATAGTAATTTAGCTTTAACATTCAGCTCTTTTCCATTTATAACAAACATGCTTGAATTTACTGGATATCACTGCATATTTTTAGCTGACTCACATGTTGTTTCATAACATGGCCACTGACGTTTTCTAACTCCAGAGTTACTGGTGTTAGGAAGCGTTTTACAACATAGGGCTCAGACCATTTGAACATAAGTTTTCCCATACGTTGTTCTCCACGATTACTAAGTGGATAAAGGCGGTAACGTACTCGATCGCCAACTTTATAAGAGACATCCTTCCTATCCTTATTATATCTGTTAGCTACGTTCTCTTTAGCGAGCTTAAGGTTCTTGAATGCTTCCTCCCATTTCTGAACTTTATCGGCTTGTTTCAAATCACTTAAATCGGCTTCCGTGATGTGCCAATTTAACTCTAAGGGATGCATAATACGTCTACCCAAAAACAATTCGGCAGGGGTAGTTTTTGTCGACTCATGGACCGCATCATTACAACCCAAAGCAAACAACGGCAAATGTTGATCCCAAACATTTTGCTTGACATTATGAAAAATGGTAAGCCCTGTTTTCAACGAGCGGAAAAACCTCTCACAAAGGTTAGGTTTTGGATAATGGGGAGAAGTAGTAATGCGACGAACACCCCAATCGAAACACATATTCTTAAACATACGAGAAGTAAAGGCTTTAGCATTATCCGAAACAATGGATTCAGGCACACCAAAGCTCGGAAAAAAGTTTCTAGTGAAGAATTCTATGACTGCATTAGATTTCAAGGATCTCACAGGATGAAGCACCACGTATTTAGAGAACCCGTCGACAACTGCTAGAACCCCAACATTACCTCGCTTAGAGCGAACTAAGGGACCAAAGAAATCAATAAAGAGTCTTTGCATGGGAGCTGTGGAGGGCTCCGCCGAATGAAGACCAACTTTAGTATTAGGGGCAGGCTTAGCTCGCTGACAATCAACGCAATTCAAAATGTATTTACGCACATCCTCACCCATATGAGGCCAATAATATTGTCTATTGAGCTTTTCCATAGTCTTGGCAATGCCCAAATGCATGCCCAAAGGAGAATCGTGATAATACTTGAGCAAAACAGGCCGCAGGTACTACGGGAACCAACACACGATTCTTCGGACCTTTTCGAGGATTGTACACTAATAGACCTCTATGTAAAGAGAAATCTGGACTATTAGTGCCAGCTCTAACTTGAGCATACAATCTCTTACAATCATCATCTTCTTGTTGATGCAATTTAAGATCTTTAAATGATGCAGGAAAGTTCGATAGAAGATTGACTTGAGGGTGCTCCGGAACTTCATCTTCATGGAACAGTCGCGACAAACCATCAGCTACCGCATTATCAGATCCTCTAACATGAACATACTTCAAAATTGAAAGCAGAAAGACGCACAACCCACCTACCGATTCTACCCAGGGTACCACTGTTCTTACATAACCAAGAAACTGCTTGATTATCTGAGTGAACCACAAACCGGTTATGTTCCAAAAAGGTACGGAACTTCTCACAACCGAAAACAATAGCTAAAATCTCTCTTTCGTAAATGCTGTGTTTTATTTCGGCTTCATTTAAAGTGCGACTAGCATATCCCACAGGCGCTAAATTGCCTTCAATTTCCTGATTAAGAACCGCACCTAACGCCTATCACTGGCGTCACACTGAAGAATAAACTTCTTATTGAAATCGGGAACCTGTAAAGTGGGAGCCTCGCAAAGAGCTAATTTAAGACTTTGAAAAGAAGCTTCGCATTCTTGACTCAATAAGAATTTAGTTTTCTTTTTCTTCAAGTTATTCAAAGGAAGGGCAACCTGAGAGAAGTTAGGAATAAATCTGGCATAAAAGCCCACCATTCCCATGAAACTTCTAACGCCTTTCAAATTCTTAGGTGTAGGAAGATTTTTGATGGCTTCAACTCTCTCCGGGTTCACTTGGATACCTTCGGCTGACAGCAAATGACCCAAAAACTTTATCTTAGAACATCCCAGAGTGATTTTTTCCGGATTGACAGTTAATCCTTTATTGTTCAACCTCTCAAAGACTTCTCTCAAATGAGCGAGATGTTGCTGCATATCAGAAGAATACACGATAAGATCATCACAATACTGAAAAACATACTTGTATTTCAAATCTCCAAACAATTTGTCTAATTCACGACTCAATACTTGACTACCCACACTCAAACCCATAGGCAGCATATTAAACTCGTAAAGACCATTGGGAGTGACAAAAGCCGTGTACTTTCTACTGGATGGAGTTAATGGTATTTGGAAAAAGGCGGAATGCAAATCAATTACGGAGAACACTTTGGCTCCATGAAAATATTTGGAAAGCTGCTTCCAAAGTGGGCAATGGGAAACAATCAAACACCACTTTATTATTAAGCTTCCTATAATCGATAACCAACTATGGCCTCCACTAGGTTTTGGAACAAAGAAAGGCTGGGCTCGCATAACTAGAACGACTTGGCCTAATAACACCTTGTTGCATAAGCTTATGAATTTCGCTTTGTAACAATTGCAACTTAGGTGGAGAAAATTGAAAGGGTGGAGACCGCACAGGAACATTATCCAACAATTCCAGTTCACAAAAACTGTTTTTGCTCTCCCTAATCGATCACTAAATAATCCAGGGAATTCTTTCACCAATTTAGATAATTCCTTATCCTCCTCAAGATTATTGAGAGACATAACACAACATTGTTCCGAAGGATTCTTACCATATGCATGCCCATACATACAAGGATGTACGTTAAACGGCAGCGAAACGTCTCGAGCAAATCTGAAATTACAGACTCCATTCTGAAAATCAATCCTCATGCCGGATTTCGACATAAAGTCATAACCTAGAATAATAGGGAACAGGTAACTCTTGGGCCACATAAAACAACTGGTCCCATGAAAACTTATTTATCTTTAAGTGTAAACGAACCATTTTATCTACAGAGAAAACTTGATTGTTGACTGATTTACACTTCAAAGAAGTCTTCTTCAAAAATTTCTTAGGCAAAGCAGAGATAAAGTCTTCTCGCACAAGAGAAATAGAAGCACCACTATCCAATAAACCGTCTATTTTCTGGTGGAAAACTTCCACCGGTAAATGAGGCAGATTTGCCGAAAAGGATGACGGTCTATTTTTCCCTGAAGGAAATACTCTCTTAGAAGTTTGAATTCTTTTCTTATGCTTTCTCGAGGAAAAAGTCCCAACATTAACCTGAGGAATGGTTAAATCTTTGGACCGACATTCTCTAGACAAATGCCCATACCGCTGACATTTCCAACATTGAAGATTCTTCTTTGAATACCTAGAAGGACGATTCGCCGAAGTATTAGATTTATTTAAATTGTCAGCTTTACTTCTTTCACTAAAGTCCCTCTGTTTTTCAGCAATTTCGAAATCCGCCACTTTTCTGGCTAAGAGACACATTTCGGCTACATTCTGAGGTCTTGTAGCAAAAATCAAATGCTGTCTAGTAGCCGGGGACATATTTTGCAGAATGAGATCAATTAACTTTTCTTCAGAAAATAAAGGATTCAACACAAGTGAAGCTCCTTGTATATTGGCGATAAATTCCAACAAAGATTCCTTAGGCAGTTGGAATCGACGTGACACAAATTTAATCCAAAAGTCTTCCAACAATCTAGGAGGCAACAACGAACAACTTCACATGTTCTAAAACTTTCCATCCAAGAGAATCTCAACTTAACAACTTCACTCCAGATTTTCAATAAAATTCCTCCGATGCAACTCAAAATCGAGTTTACAAAATACTCATCGGGAACCAATTTCAATTCGAAAATCGAGTTAATTTTGATGAGGAAGACCACTAGCGATTCCTTATCTTCACCATCACAGGGATCTACCTTTCCAATCAACTCTCGGAAAATCCGCTGATTATTCTGCTCCATAAAAGAAGAAAGGTTGGAGACAGTTCCACTAGATAAATCTTTAATAGAACTAAGTCTACGATCACTCATGCTCTTGTGTTGTTCTGCCAAATAATCTTCTTGGGTTGCACCATCTACAATGAACTTACGTTTTATTAATATTTGTTCAGGCTGGGAGAGAGAATTCATATGATCTTTAAGCCGCTGACGTAATGTGTTTACATCACCTTCAACTTCTATACCTAGCAGGTCTAATTCACAAACGAGCTTATCTTTGGATACTATATCTACCCAGCTAGGCATGTTTACTAAATATAATAGACACAAGATGTAAACAACAATAAGCAAACGTAGTATTACATGCATAAATCAGTCTCTGTTCTGGTATAAAGAAAGTACAACAAACACGTAAACCAGTACTTAATAACTTCAACATAAGTACAGCATATCTTTCAATATGAAAAATACAAAGTAAACACTTTGTTATCATTTGGGCGCAATTAAACCCAAAAACCAAACCCTTAACCACGCTCTGAGAAACCATTTGTGGCGTGTATAACCACGCTCTGCTACCATTTGTGGCGAGTAGAACCACGCTCTGATAACTATTTGTGGCGAGTTGGTTTTACCAACCATGCGCTGCTTAATAATTTTTGAACGTAGACGTCACTGCTACCTTCCGGGATCGCTGGGTTATGATACTGCTGTACTTAGTAAAGGATTCCAAACATTCAACGAAGTTATTTACAACAAAACAGCCTGCCTCGGGCCCATAGAAGGCGGCTAACCATTCATCTTTCTGTTTCCACTTGAACATGCATATGAGTATAACACTGATTATAATTTGCATGGACTGAACTAATTTCGTAATGGGATAGAGAACAATGGCTATTCTTTAAATAACAACAATGGGCGTAACATAAAATATTGGTTTTTAATACAAAATAAGTGTGGATTATTATAAAAAAAATAAAGTAATATAAATAACAGAACTATATCTTGGAACAATCAATCTGAGCCCAATAATAAACAAAACATAATAAGATAACGACGTACCATTCAAACAATCACACTCAAACGTCTCTAAGCAGAATCGGAAATCCTTCTTCCATGCTGACTTAGATCAAATTAAATCCAACCATTCTTCGGTGTACAATCCACATGCTTATCTTCTGCATTACCATGCTAACTTCGTTCTTTGCATGGTACACCAGAGTAGGATTCCAACACTGAATCCACTCGTAAAGAACCCAAACGCCACTTGTTAGGCCGATCGACTGACTGTTTAAGTCCACTGAGATTGCCGAGCATATATCAGGTTCGCCAGGAGAAGGGATGTGCGCTACCAAGATGCGCAATGGAAAGGGTAAAGAAGGAAGGGGTAACCACACGGAACACAGGAAACATTGGCAGGCTTCACAAATGTTCGTAAGCGGGAAGGAGCACGAAGATGATAACTGAACCGCAAAAGGCACTTTCGGTTCACTTGGCATAGGCCTAAATGAGCTGAAAGACTAAATTCGTTATTTTGAGTTATCTATAAAAAATTACCCGTCGTGTGCTGTTATGCTTGCCCGGGAATCTACTTATCCCGATTCTCTTGGCATCAATGAAAGACAAAAATGGTTATTGTGAGTTATCCTTAAAAGATAAACATATGCTATGGCGGAATTTTCTGTATAGCTTTTTTGGGATATTCAATTCTGTGTACAATAATTTTGTGTATATGTCATGGTTTAGGTAGCTTAAGCCATTTAAGCTTACAACAAGCGACATTTTTCACGTTTATTCACTACAGAAGATGATTTTTAAGTGTGAAGGGCTTGAGCACTAAAACTCTCTTATAACCGATAAGCTTCCCAGGATAATCCTGAACATTTTGGAAAAAGCCTCATGACAATCGGATGAATGGTATGGCAGCATATGCTTGCCCGTAATTTTTTTTTTTTTCAAATGCCCCAGGTTTGTCTTTCGACATTCCTGGTTTCTCTACCGGCATGGCTTACTTGTAACCCACTTCTGAGGTTGGAGCGCCTGGAAGCGGGGTTACGTTGCCCCGATAATATGATGGGTGATGATGATGATAATGGTGCACCAGGAGAGTCCCTAATCCTAAACTTAACCTACGATGAATATGAATGATGATGATTGCGATGGCCATATGATTTCGGGGACAGTTTGGGCCTTAAAGTTTTCCTGACATTTGTCTTACAGATGAGGAAAAACCCCGATAAAAACCTCATCCAGAAAAACTGTCCCGACCGAGGATCGAACCCGGGCCCGCTGCGTGACAAGGCAGTACGCTACTCCAATACCACAGCGAATCGGATGAATGACATGGCAGCACATGTTTGCCCGTAAATCTAGTTATCCCGATCTCTTTGGTATCAATGAAAGACAGAAATGGTTATTGTGTAAAATATAAACATATGCTGTCGCGGACATTTTTAGAGATTTTTTTTATATATTCAATTCTGTGTACATTAATTGTGTGTATTTGTTATGGTTTAGGCAGCGTAAGTCATTTATGGGTAAAAAAGGGACTTTTTCACGTTTGTCACTACAAATGGTGTTTTTAATGGTGTAGGAGTTGGGTATCTCACCTCTCTTTTAGTCTATGTTCATCCCCGGAATCTCCTGAACATTTTTTCAAAAAAATCACAATCGGATCAATGGTATGGCAGCGCATAAAGTACGAACAAACAAACAAGCAAACATTAATTTCTACATATTAGATGATTGGAAAACATTAGCTCAGGATAGGGACATCTGGAAAGCTCTTGTCTGCGCGGCCATAATCCTACGGATTCGATAGTGCCAGTGAGTTAGTTAGTAAATGGCTTAAAATACTCAAACGTAACATTGACCTTATACCATAACCTACCGTATACAAGGCTAGACAAAAAGAAAGAACATACTTAAAACATTTATTTCTTCCAAACTACAAAAAATAAAATCACAATTCTAACATTCCTGGAAAGAGAAAATTTCAAATGTCACTATTTCATGCATTCAATATGAGTACCATGTGTTACACGACAAATATCAAAACAGTGGCTCATTTGTTGCCACACACGAATTAACTGGTCTCTAGTTATCGAATTCACAGCTTCAATAATTCGATATCGCATATTTTCAAGAGTGTCAAGCATAAGGGGATAATAACACGTTCTTTTACGTAACCCCACACGTAAAAATCACACGGGGTTAGGTCTGGTGACCTGGGAGGCCACCGGTAATGAAGTTGATCTTCTGCTCCCCCTCTTCCAATCCAACGTCTAATTGTGTCGCCAGTTTAATACAAACAATCAACATAACAAGCAACAGCGCCAATGCGGCCGTGATCGGAATTTCAAACTTTTCCTTCCCAGAAACGTTGGAATTGTGTTTCCATTTTTTGTAGTTTGGAAGAAATAAATGTTTGAAGTCTGTTCCTTCTTTTTGAATAGCCCTATATTTTGAGTCAGGAATTAATCGCAAAAGGTTGACTCCGAAAAGAAGGCAATGTAATTGAACCAAAGTGCCCCACCATAAAAAATAGATGAAAACTACTGAATATTGATGATTTATGTTTAGCGATAGCTCCTACAAAAATTATACGTGAATTTTTGTCACAGTTATGATGTACAGCTGATCTTTCAAAACATCAGTTATCAGATTTAGAATAGGGTTTTATATTAATATTATGATAGCTGTGGTCTCAAGGTAGCGAGCTGCCTTGTCAAGCACCGGGTCCGAGTTCGATCCGTGGTCGGGACAGTTTTTGTGTGTGTGAGGTTTTTATCGGGATTTTTCTCACCTGTAAGACAAATGTCAGGAAAACTTTAAGGCCCAAACGGTCCCCGAAATCATATGGCCATCGCAATCATCATCATTCATATTCATCTTAGATTAAGGTTAGGATTAGGGACTCTCCTGGCGCACCACTATCATCATCACCCATCATATCATCGGGGCAACGTGGCCCCGCCTTCCAGGCGCTCTAACTTCAGAAGTGGGTTACAAGTAAGTCATGCCAGGAGAGAACACCAGGAATGTCGATAGACAACCTGGGGCATTTGCAAAAAAAAAAAAAAAAAAAAAAAAAAAGAAGAAGACATCTGTATTCCTGTATACATTAATGTTACATAAACCTTTTTTTTATTTTTTACATATTTATTTCAGTAGTACTGCCTGCTCCATCAATTATTAGGTATTGTAATTACTAGCTCTATTTAAGAATTTGGGACTGGAAGTAAATATCAATAAAACTAAATATATAGTCACGCATAGAAATACATTATATAATGGAAATGGACAGTTAATGACAAATGAGAGAAATTTTGAAGAATTGGCTGAATTCAAATACCTAGGAACAATAATCACAAATAGGAATCAGATGCACAAAGAAATTAAACATAGGCTCAATTCTGGAAATGCATGCTATTATGCATTGCAGAGACTCTTGAGGTCCCAACTCCTTTCAAAAAAACGTTAAATTGAAAACATAAAACTGTTATTCTACCAGTTATATTATATGGATGTGAAACGTGGACTTTTACTTCAAGGGAGGAAAGGAGATTACAAGTATCTGAGAATAAAGCTCTTAGGAAATTTTTTGGACTAAAGAGAGATGAACAGACAGGTGAATGGAGAAGACTAGAAACAATTAACTATATGGTCTTTATAAAGGTACGTACACATATGCGCGCCGCGAACACGAACGGCGCGCGCGCGGCGCGTGTTATGTTCGTCGAAATTATTAATTTCAACGAACCTCCTGCGATCCATAGGAAACCCACAAACCTTCAGTAGACATTTTGCAGAGCAGGTGTAACCAACGATGTCTATTCCCTTTCCGTTCTCCCGCTTGTCCTGCATTCTTTCCCAAAAATAGGGACTTTTTCTAAATGCCGCGGGACGCGGGACAAATTGTTAAAAATCGGGACAGTACCGCCAAAATCGGGACGTCTGGTCACGCTTATTACTTATTACATCTTATAACTTTATTTATACTTTTTCAAATATTATAGCATTAAAGGAATTTAAAAAATATATGATATGTATATCCATCCATAGTAATTCTGCCCGAAGGCAGGTCCTTCACTGAAATCATAGCATTTTCATGCTATGCTTGCAGCTTTACTAGGGAATTGTGTAGGTGTGGTAGCTTCCCGTTGCTTCCCACACCGGTGAAGGATGCTGAGATGATGATGATATGATAATGATAAGGATGATGATGATGGCCATATGATTTCGGGGACCGTTTGGGCCTTAAAGTTTTCCTGACATTTGTCTTGTCTTACAGGTGAGGAAAAACCCCGACAAAAACCTCACCCAGAAAAACTGCCCCGACCGGGGATTGAACCCGGGCCCCGCTGCGTGACAAGGCAGCACGCTACCTCGAGACTACAGCGGTGGACATGATTTGTATATATATGTTTAAAATTATTAAGAATCTATCTCACCATAACATGGCCTTAATTTTTAATAAAAATGTACATGATTATTATACTAGAGTTTGTACTTTATTGCACAAAGATACTAGTTTTTAAAAAAAAAGGTATAAAAGGGATTCGTTATGCATTAATCAACCATTAAAATAACTACTTACCTATTGAATATCAACATTTCACGAATGTTAAACATTTTTCTAATTGTATTAAAAAATTTTTTTCTCATTGCTTTCTTAGTTAATTTTGTTAATTTTATTATTATTAATATTATCCTGTTTAAATATTGTATTTATATGTGTATATATATTGTGCATCTATAGTAGTTTGTATTACTTAAACTTATGCCTGAATTTGTTTTCTTGTTTTTATTGTTAATTGTTTTATGGCCATTATTTTTTGTATATTGCCCCTTAACATGAGCAGTCTTGCTCTTTGGAGTCTTTGAAGAGATAAATAAATAATTAGCAATAAATGTGTTTATATATTTATTGTTTTGTGATACTTCATACATATTATGAAATGAACGTCTTAAATAAATAATGTTTTCTAAATAATTCTAATTTATTTATACAATTACAGTACACACGAAAAAAAAACACATATCATTGAAAAAAAAACAGGCATCTCCTTTCAATGATTTTTTTAAATGATCCTTATGTTGTGGATCCCACAATAATTGCTTGCTTCTATAAATGTCAACAAGTTTTAACACTTTTCCTCTGACCACTCCATACTCAAATAATAGGTGCGCACCGAAAGCAACGAACCTCTCGGGTACCCGTCCAAATCTAAACAGCGAACCATCAAAGTGTTCGTGGAAAACCGACAATGAGTGGATCGTGGTGAGAGACGCGCGCGCGCCGTTCGCGCGCACCTTAAAACCCCGTCCAAATCTGACGAACATGGTGCGGCGCGCGCGCCGTTCGTGTTTGCGGCGCGCAGGTGTGTACGTACCTTAAGAAGCCAGCTATAATAAGAACAGTTAAGTCTGGTAGACTGCTATGGGCAGGACATGTGGCATGAATGGGGACTGAAAGACGTGCATGGAATCTTCCTGTAGGAAAACCAGAGGGAAAACGCCCAGTTACTAGACCAAGAATGAGTTGGGAGAATAATATTAATCATGATTTGAGGGAGGTAGATTATACAGGGAATGATTGTAAACATTAGCACAGCATAGAGATGTATGGAGAGCTTATATCCGCGCGGCCATGAACCTATGGGTTCGATAGAGTCAGTGAGTTAGTTAGTTATAAACATATATTCTGTGCTAATATTCATATGCGTGTTTGATAATGTTATTTTCTTATTTATTTTGAGTATTGCAGTACTCACATATTTTCAATTGTTTTCGTTTTATTAGCATTGATACTACCTCAATACCTTCATTCCGTTTTGATTCACAGAAAGTGCAGCCCAATGCATGATATATCGGTACACATTTTATTTAACACTATCTAACACCCGGAGTGCGCTGCTACGCCTAAATAAATTAAATATAGACGGTTAATTAATTATATGGCAGGCCTATACACTACGATGAACCAAACATGTTAGAGTAAATTTTAAATTTCATATTTCAGGTAAACCCCCACTTCTAATGGTCGGATTTAGCTGATTTTTGGATAATACCTACCTCGGTTTATTTTAATAGGAAATTCCCAGTTTTGTTGTGAAACATCGCAAATTGCGATCGCTAGAGCTATTTTTAAATTTTCGTTTCAGGTTAACTCCTACACCTAATTATTTTAGAATATAATAGATAACAGTCCACCGCTGTGGTCTTGAGGTAGCGTGCTGCCTTGTCACGCAGCGGGCCCGGATTCGATCCCCGGTCGGGGCAGTTTTTCTGGGTGAGGTTTTTATCGGGGGTTTTCCTCACCTGTAAGACAAATGTCAGGAAAACTTTAGGGCCCAAACGGTCCCCGAAATCACATGGCCAACATCATCCTTATCATCATCATCATCATCCTTCACCGGTGTGGAAAGCAACGGGAAGCTACCACACCTACAATTCCCTAGTAAAGCTGCAAGCATAGCATGAAAATGCTATGATTGCAGTGAAGGACCTGCCTTCGGGCAGAATTACTATGGATGGATGGATGTAATAGATAACGGCTAAACGCTCGCCGCATCTGAAAACCAGTATATACAAATTTTCACGAAGATCGTTTGAACGGTTTAGAAGTCTTTAAGAACAGACATACATACTTTTTATATACCGGTATATAGATAATAATATGATGAATTTAAAGGGCTAGAAAGGAAAAAAAGTCTTAATACTTGTTAATTATATCCAAATTAATATTGAACAATTCTAACAAAACATACTCTTAAAATTAATATATTACCTCCTAATATATTAGTTATAAATAAAAGTACAATATTTTGGTATTTATCAAATAAGCACACAAAAAAATATTACAAAAAATAGAAAATTAAAAATATATCAAACCATAGTTCAGAGCATATTAAAATATGGTTTTGCAAATTCCTACCAGATAAATGAAAATAATTTTAAGTACAGAAATAGATGCTTTAAGAAGATCAGTTGGAAAATCTTGAATTGATAGAATAGGAAATAAAGAAATAAGGGAAACTATGGGTGTACAAGAGGGGCCGGACATCATACACATTATAGAAAAAAAATATTACATTGGTATGGCCAGAGCAAAGAATGCCTAAACTTATTATGGAATTGATCCCAATGGAAAGGAGGAAGAAAGGAAGACCAAAGAAAACCTGGATAAAAAGTGAGCAAGCGGCTATGATTACACTGGTCGACAAGGTTTTCTTCACAAGAAATATGATTAATGAATCAAGTGCATTTTTTCATACTGAATTCAGATATGTAGTCAGAATTTTTCCATCAGACACAGTTTTTTTTGTGACAGCTACTTTTTTAAAATTGATTTTAGAATTTTCTTTGACTTGTGATAGGAATCGTTACCTTATATGAAGAGTTTCCTGTACCAGTATAGGCAGATATGACCTTAACTCATAACTCTGATTCACACCTATCTCAAACTGAAAATGATTCAGATGGAAATAAAAATGATCTTACATAAAATATGCCCGAAACTCACTATCCACCACTTTCTAGATAAGTCAGAATGAGCTAGAGTTAGATGTATTCTATTAAAATTATAAAAACTGTAAATGAATATCACATATTATGCCTGATAGGAAAAAACTGAAATGATATTTAAATTCAGAATGAAAATATATTCTAAAATCCCACATTTTTATTCTTGTGAAAAAAAGTTAATTTTTGTCGACCAGTGTTATCAGAGGATTGGAGGAAGATCAGTGGATTGACAGAGAGGAATGGCATTTGGTTTCCTTGAAGACGGCGGCAGCTGTCATGATACCGGATGATGATGATGAAATAGGCCATGATATTACTTCGATTAAAATTCACAATTCGAATTAAGAAACGATCACGACTTTGAGTGAGTGGCTGAATGGAAGGAAACACTCTATGTATTTAAGACGACTATTTAACTCATGCCCCAAATGGGAGTCAATGGTCAATCACATTTCAATGATATTTTGATTTACAACCAATCACAGCCGTGTTTCGACTAGAATTTACCAACTAAAGTTTATCATAATAAAGAAAGTACACTCCTTTTTTAACATTCTGAATAGCTCACAGCATTATTTTGCAGTGACTGACTCTCTAAGAAATACGGCTACCAGATTGTATAAATAGTGCATGAATGTCAATACATAGCGCATGCAGGAGTTAATATAAAAACATTTGTAGCAATTGATTGTACCACCGAAAAAAAGCACTGTTTGCACTTTCTTAAATGTATGTTTTCCCAGGTAATACGATTCCAGAAAAATATAATTGTTATATTTATATCATAGGACATCAGAAATGAATTAATACACAGTTTGATGTGTTTCATTTTTTCTCCACTAGAGTGCATTCTTGCAATATTGCGTTCCTTTGGCAATAAATAATATGATCTGGTTACAGTGATGAACAAAAGAAGCAAATGAAGCGTACCAATCGTTTCTCATTTGTTTTCAAACATCGCCGTTAACATTAAATATATAAATATTTTAAAATATCTATATTTAAATAATGAATTGTGAGTAAACAGCTTAATTTTATTTGTTAAATAGCCTAACAAATGCCACTCTTGATTTTCAAATTATCTGGATAAATTGGAAATCACTCGTGGCATTACTTATGATAAAATGATCCACTATTTCCTTCTCTTTGGGAAGTAAATTTGAAATGTAAAAAGAAAACATTGATATGAATGGAATAGAGACGATATCACGTGAAATGTAACGCTTTGCAGAGTTAACGTACACTTGATATTCCAGCGTGTTCCAACAGAAATGCTACCACATTTTGCTGGATAACAGTCACATTACTTGATCTCTTTATGCATGCATAGTACACCACATCATCGTACAATTCTGCGTCGTTTCACAAAATTCTATCAAACTTTAAATCCACTATACATACTTCTTCAAACTATACCTTTTCGTTTATTATAACGTTTCGATGACTTCATTTAATTTCACCTTTGTGTTTATTTTTGGTAATCTATAAAATATACAGGGCTATTGAAAAAGAAGGAACAGACTTCAAATATTAATTTTTTTTCAAAACTACAAAACTAGAAACACGATTTCGACATTGCTGAAAAGAGAAAAGTTCAAATTTCACTATTTTATGCATTCAATATGAGCACCACGTGTTACATGACAAATATCAACAGTGGCTCATTTCTTGCCTAACCACGAATCAGTTGGTCTCTAGTTATCGAATTCACAGCTTCAACAATTCGTTGTTGCAGATTTTCAAGAGCGTCGGGTATAGGGGGGATAAAACGCGGTCTTTTACGTATTTCCACAGATAAAAATCACACGGGTTAGGTCTGGTGACCTGGGAGGCCACCAGCGATGAAGTTGATTTTCTGCTCCTCCTCTTCCAATCCAACGTGCTATTGTGTCGACATTATGGTACAAACAATCAACATGACAAGCAACAGCGCCATTGCGGCCGTGATCGAAATTTCAAACATTTCTCTTTCCAGGAACGTTGGAATTGTGTTTCTATTTTTTGTAGTCTGGAGGAAAATAAATTTTAGAATTCTATTCCTTCTTTGTGAATAGCCCTGTAGTCCTGTATATATATATATATATATATATATATATATATATATATATATATATATATATATATATATACATATAATAGTTCAGACAGAAGACAATAGAAACTGCAGAAATGAAGTTCTTACGTTCAGAAGCAGGTTTGACAATTTTGGACAGAAAAATAAATTAAGAAAATAGAAAATACATAAATAGTTTTAATTCAACAAATAGAATTGACAACACGAGAAACAAATGGTATGAAGATATTAAAAGTATGCCTACAGATAGAATCCCTCAACTGTTATTAAAGTACAAAATAATAGGACATAGAAGTGTTGGACACCCATTTACTAGATGGGAAGATTCATTAAATCCCACTTGATGTGAAAACGGGTCAAAAGGTCTAATTTCATGAAATAGAAGAAGAAGAAGAAGAAATATATGTATAAAATATATATATATATATATATATATATATATATATATATACACACACAAAACAAGCAATAAATGCTTTAAACTCTGTTTGGCGGAGCAAAAATATTTCAAAAAATAGAAAATTACAAATATATCAAACCATAATTCAGAGCATTTTAACATATGATGCTGAAGTTTGGCAAATTCCTGCCAGGGAAACGAAAAGAATTTTGAGTGCAGAAATCGATGTTTTAAGAAGATCAGCTGGAAAATCTACAATGGATACGAGTAGAATACGAAATAAAGAAATAAGGGAAATTATGGGTGTAGAAGAGGAGCCGGACATCATAGACATTATAGAAAAGAAAAGATTACAGTGGTATGGCCATGTCAAAAGAATGCCAGAGCAAAGATTGCCTAAAATTGTTATGGAATGGATCCCAATGGAAAGGAGGAAGAGAGGAAGACGGAAGAAAACTTGGATAGAAGGGGTACAAGCAGCTATGAATATGAGAGGATTGGAGCAAGATCAATGGATGGACAGAGAGGAATGGCGTTTGGGGTTTCCGGAAGACGGCGGCAGCTGCCATCATACCGGATGATATATATAATTCTTCTGTACATGTGTTTGTCACTTTGATATCCTGATATCCTCAACTCGTGTCTAACTCATGGTCGGGTCGAGGGATGAGATGAGATGAGGCCCCTTATATAGAGGTCTGTGATTGACAAGGGTGCCGGCCGACCACGCCTGACGCACCATCACGGGGGCAGATGAATGAAATGAAACGAAATGTATAAGATGAGCATGGAGAAATTATGGAATGAAATTGTGACAGGGAAAAAGGGGGAAAACCCGAGAAAAACCCGCCCAAGCTCCGTTTCGTCCACCACTAAACCGACATGAAGTGACCGAAGCTCGATCTCGGAACCCTTAGCGGTGAGAAGCAGCCTACTCCTCTTAATCGAGTGGATCGATTTTGATGAAATTTGTGTTTGTGGTGTGATTGGGTCTCCCTCGATGCTTTAGATTAACAATTGGGCCCTCTAAAACCATTAAATGTAAGAGTTCAGCAGAAGTGAACGTTTAAAAAATCGCTCTAGCGGTCACAATTTTCAATGTTTCACACCGAAACTCAGTATATCCTATAAAAATAAACCGAGGTACGTATTATCCAGAAATAAGCGATATCTGACAATTAAAAGTGGGGTTTTACCTAAAATTCGAATAATAGAAATTTTTTGTCAGATGTATTACTGACATATTCCGCGCGACAACATATGAAAGTGAGGAGTTTTCTTGCGAACTTATTAATTAGTGAATTATCATCATCCTTCACGGATTAGGTCTTTGCCTGTTCCGATCTCACTTCTATTCAGCCCAGCGCTTTCTTGGTCTTCCTACCGATCTTCGTCCTCAAGGATTATTCATCAGTGGCATTTTTGGTATCCTATCCTTTGTCATTCTTTGCAGATGTTCCATCCAATTGTTCCTGTGTTTTTCTATTTGTTGGAGAAGTGGTTGTACTTTTAGTTCCTCTCTAATATTCTCATTTCTAGTATGTTCTTCTGTTGTACAACCTTTCATAGCCCATAGGAAACTCATTCCCGCTGCCTGAATTTTACTTTTTTTTTCCTTCAGGGCCAGGCCTCACTTCCATACATTAGTGAATTTTATGGTAAAAAAGTAATTTATATTTTTATCGTCCGGCCGTGACACGAGAATTCAACGTTTGGGCAAGACAACTTCTGCCGGGTCCGCTAGTCTACAATATAATAATCATTACATCTTATGATATAATTATATTATTTGTATAATTATAATATTGCATTCTTCATCAAGAGTCACTTAATAAAGAAATTGAAAGACCTTAGATATTATAATGGAAAGTATGTGCTCACATAGAAAACTTTGTGATGAAGATTACCCCGAGTATTCAGAAAACTTTGAAACTCATAAAGGTATTAAAATATAAACTTCGTGGAAACAGCAATCAATCACGCGGGGAGTATCTACCATCACTGAGCAGCATGGCACAACCATTGTGTCTGGTGTAACTGGAATTTACCTCCTTCAGAACGCCAACACATATTATTACCGTTTAGCAATCTGCATTAAGAACAAGTGCGTTATGCAGGAATTGCTTAAGTAAGCTATTTCCTAGTACAACGATGTGGTCTCGAGGTGGCGTGCTACCTTGTCACCGGGTTCGATCCCCGGTCGGGACAAATTTTCTGCGTGAGGATTTTTTTTTTTTTTTTTGGGGTTTTTCCTCACCTGCAAGATAGATGTCAGGAAACTTTAAGGCCCAAACGGTCACCCAACATCATCTAGCCATCAATGTCATCAATATCATATTCACCTAATTAGCATCATCATCCATGCAAGTATTAGGCCGTGTGGCCTGTTACGGTCTCTTTATCATATACATGGATAGAATACTCCAAGATTGGCGACAGATGAGACATGGTTCTATCCAAATTAATAGAAACCGTAAAATAGGCTCTTTGCTTTGCAAGTTTATAAAAATTACTATGTCACAAAATTGTATATGGTATATTTAATTAATGTTGGGAAGTAAACATTATGAGGTATAATCATTAAAAATCATCGGAGAACATATTGTTTAAATAACTCACCTCATAGGATTCATGCTTCCATGATATCGCGATTTCAAACATAATCATGTTCATTGTCAGCCATAACTCCGACTGTTGAAATTCTTCGGCCGTCAACTATTCTATTGTCGCCATCTTCAGTGCTGCTATCTATGGTTGAATTTATGAACTTCGAAATCAATGTAATTTCGTTAGGGATATCAAAATTCATTGATCTATTTTTGTTTTTCTGAATGTATATTTTTTCCCAAACTGTCAATTCCAAAGGTTTCTCTACTTGTTTTAAAAGTTTAGCTTCTCTTCCAATTTTATGATGTTCTAATAAACTATGTGCAGCAATTGCAGATTTTTCAATTTCACAATTTTTAATATTTCTGAAATGTTCTTTTGTCCGAATCTCCAAATTCCTTTTTGTTTTTCCTATATAAACTTTATTGCAATCTTCACAATTTATTTGATAAATTCCAGATTTCTTACTGTCTGGAACTCTGACTTTTTTATTGGCACTTAGAAGATTACCCAGACTAAATTTATTTATTGGTGCCAAAAAAATGTTGTATTTGTCAATTTTTTTTTGTATATGGTAGTTAAATAAATATATAGGTAGAGGAATCTGCGAAAGAGCGTAATCAGCTTGGACGAGATCTGCAGTTATAAGAAGTGTTCTCAATTAGGAACCATCCCCTCGTAGACACGACAAAGAAAGAAGTGAACACGAACCAGAGTTTAAATTATATTTTCTCTTCTACTAAAAACAGAGTGTCTGGTTCGTATTACCAAACTGAATTAATTACATGTTATTCGTCATTTCAGACAATTAGAGAACATGGAAGAAGTCTTTGTGGTGTGTAGTCTATAGAAACTCTTGTAAGAAGAATGAGACTATCTAATTACATGAATTTTAATTAGAAATTCCAACTGGTTATTCTACCAGTTGCTTTCTGTAAAAATACAATTTTTAAAAACACTTACAAGGGAATGAAACAATCTTAGGTAGTGCAGACAAAATTAAAATTCCGAATAAAATATAAGTATTTGTATGAAATTATTTACCATTATCAAAAATATTGGTAAGTTCTGATTGAAATGTTATGAAATGCCGGTTAGCCATTTTGTGTCTCGTGCATGTTGGTAGAACACAAGAGCTACAGATGTCAAAGATTATAGATAAAATTACAATTTTATATTCTATCAGTATGATTATCTGTCCACCGCTGTGGTCTCGAGGTAGCGTGCTGCCTTGTCACGCAGCGGGCCCGGGTTCAGTCCACGGACGAGACAAGTTTCTTGGATAAGGTATTTTCGGGTTTTTTCCTCACTTGCAACACAAATATCAGGAAATGTTAAGACCTAAACGGTCCCCGAACTCCTTATGGTCATCATAATCATATATATTCGCTTAGATTAGGTCCTAAGTTTAGAAGACAACAACTAAAAGTAGAGGAATTAAACACAACAATAATGAAATACAGAACAAATGGAAAGAACATTTAGTAAGGATGACTGAGAACAGAATATCAAAGGCAGCATACAACTATTCACTAAGAGGAAGAAGAAGTTTGGAAAGACCAAAGAAGAGATGTAAAGAGCAGCAATTTGGAGCCGGAACAGGCTAGCAAGAAGCCTAAACCGTGACGAAGAAGAAGAAGAAGAAGGATTAAGGACTCTCGTGGTGCACCACACACATCATCATATCATCGGGGTAGCCGTAATCCCGCCTTCCAGGTGCCCCAACCTCAGAAGCGGGTTACAATTACGCCAATGCTAAGAGAGAACACCAGAAACGTTGAAAATTGCTATCTGGGGCATTGAAAAAAAACTATGATTATCTTAAATAAATTAATTAAAGTGTCAAAAATTGAAATAGCATGACAAGGAAATCAAATAAATAATTAATTGGGTCTATAATTTCACAGATTTTTAGGTACGAATTAATTGGGTTTAATTAGACAGAATCAACTTTAGGTTAAAATTTACGTTTCAGCTAAAAAAAATATTTGTAACAGATTGTATGTACGTTAGTTATGCCGGGAGTGGTGGCATGATTAATTTTCTAACCCCATATGATTTTAACTTCCAGTTTTCGTTCTAAATCTTGGATTATGTCGCTCTGTACCCACACATCTTTGACTACGTTCTTCCCCTTCTCTTTGACGTCAACAATCTTAACTTTGAAGCACATTTGATTGATAAAAACTATAACTGGTACAAAATGTTGTTCAAAGATTATATTAAATCATGAAGTACAATATATGTGTGTTACCGATAATGAAACCGGTATTACAGATTTTATTATTTTTGTCCCGATTCACCCGAACTTCACTATATATCGTGTTGTTTTGTAGATGCTGACTAAATTTCGATTGTCTCGAAAACAGGGCTTGCCGATGATTACGAAGGTATTGCTGCGATAATAACGGAGTTTTTTTATTACATCAAATAAGTTAAAAGTTATGCCAACTGCTTAAGTAATTAGACATTATCTGACGATCTGTAATATTCTGAGAATATTCACGAATTATTTAATTAGAAATTCGTACTTAACACTCCTGACCAGTGATTCTCAAAAGTATTTTTAACAACTGTAACAATTCCACCCAAGAGCATGTATCTTGAATGTATGTAGTATTAAGAGCATATGCAAGGTCCGTTTACATGGCACATTACAATCACTTTCAAGTGATATATGCTGTAGAATAGTGTAATGCAAAACTGTCATAGATCCAGATGTGACAGCATTATGCTGCAATAAATACAGATGTCCAATTGTACAACTGTAAATCAACCTGTCTGCCTAGGGTATACCATAATTCAGAATTACAGTATTTCTATTTTTTCGTTTTTTTTTATATTTCAATATAAGGTTTTTAAATAATGTTATTCCAAAATTATGTATTTCTTTTTTACATCTGGTAGTGTTGAAAGGAAGGTGATACTTAATGAGTTAATTGAGATTACAGCGTTTGAGAATCGCGATTGAGAGGTCAATCTGTCTCCCTAGGGTGTACCAAAACCCAAAAATTCATTTCACAATTTAAAAAATACTAAAAGTTTAGCATTTAAAGGACATGACACCTTAAGAGTAAAAATAGTAATTGATAATAACATTTTAGAGCAAGTGAACAGTTTTAAATATCTAGGTTTCAATTTATCACATGTTAAATTTGAAGACATTAATGACAAAATAAATACATTTAATCTAATGTGTGACACTATTACAAAACCCTTAAAAAAACAAGAAAAGAAACAAAACTGCAATTTTATAAAGTAATGGTTGTTCCTGTATTGATGTATGGATCAGAATGTTCGACTATCACTAAAAGACAAGAACAAAGATTGGAAGCAGCTGAGATGAGAGTTTTAAGGAATATAGAAATATATACTCTGCTGGATAAGAAAAGAATGAAGATATAAGAAAGGAACTAAATACTTTCAAACTTACAGACCGAATAATTAAATAGAGGAACGACTGGAAAGAACATATTGATTGAATGCCAGAAGAAAGATTTCCAAAATTATTGCTAAGTTATAAACCTCACGGAAGGAGAAATGTTGGACGCCCACACAGAAGATGTCTGAACAATTTTAACAATTCTAGATTTCATGGAATCGGAACGAGCCAACAGGCTTAATCCCTGGATGATTATGATGAATTTAAATATATATATATATACATATATACATAAATATACACACACACACACACACACACACATATATATATATATATATATATATACGATATGAAAAGAAAAATGAATGCTTGAGTCGGGATTTGAACTCGAGTCTCTAAAATCTGTACCTTTAGCGCTCTAACCAACTGAGCTACCCAAGAATTCCAAGACAAAAATACAATTTCTTATACATGTAGTATTCTCAATTCACACAAGAGGTAGCGGAAAGATCTTCCGACTGCCATCTAGCGGCTAACATAACAGTTAAGCAAATTATTAAAGAGAATATTTACTTTATAGCAGTAACGCTTGTATATATAGATATTATAAATATATTTTTGACATTTGGCAATGAAGGCAAATACGATATGAAAAGAAAAATGAATGCTTGAGTCGGGATTTGAACTCGAGTCTCTAAAGTCTGTACCTTTAGCGCTCTAACCAACTGAGCTACCCAAGAATTCCAAGACAAACATACAATTTTCTTATACATGTAGTATTCTCAATTCACACAAGAGGTAGCGGAAAGATCTTCCGACTGCCATCTAGCGGCTAACATAACAGTTAAGCAAATTATTAAAGAGAATATTTACTTTATAGCAGTAACGCTTGTATATATATAGATATTATAAATATATTTATGACATTTGGCAATGAAGGCAAATATGATATGAAAAGAAAAATGAATGCTTGAGTCGGGATTTGAACTCGAGTCTCTAAAGTCTGTACCTTTAGCGCTCTAACCAACTGAGCTACCCAAGAATTCCAAGACAAACATACAATTTTCTTATACATGTAGTATTCTCAATTCACACAAGAGGTAGCGGAAAGATCTTCCGACTGCCATCTAGCGGCTAACATAACAGTTAAGCAAATTATTAAAGAGAATATTTACTTTATAGCAGTAACGCTTGTATATATAGATATTATAAATATATTTTTGACATTTGGCAATGAAGGCAAATACGATATGAAAAGAAAAATGAATGCTTGAGTCGGGATTTGAACTCGAGTCTCTAAAGTCTGTACCTTTAGCGCTCTAACCAACTGAGCTACCCAAGAATTCCAAGACAAACATACAATTTTCTTATACATATAGTATTCTCAATTCACACAAGAGGTAGCGGAAAGATCTTGCGACTGCCATCTAGCCTCTTGTGTGAATTGAGAATAATACATGTATAAGAAAATTGTATGTTTGTCTTGGAATTCTTGGGTAGCTCAGTTGGTTAGAGCGCAAAAGGTACAGACTTTAGAGACTCGAGTTCAAATCCCGACTCAAGCATTCATTTTTCTTTTCATATCATATTTGCCTTCATTGCCAAATGTCAAAAATATATTTATAATATATATGTATATATATATACATATATATATAATTTTCGGAGCTCGTCTTATGACCTTGCAGAATATTTTCGGTCTACTGATCGTGGTCTTGAGGCTTGAAGTTCCCCGAATTTTCACCAGAGATTACATCCGCCGTACTCCAAAATAAACTAAAAAGAGATGGAGGGACCCTTAATTAAGATGGTACAAGTCATGGATCTAAAACAAACAGAAGATGAAGAAGAACCAGCGGGTATCGAATCCGGGTTTGCTTATTCAGGAATAGGTATGCTACCACCTCTGTAGCAAGGCGAGTTCTTCATAAAAGAATATTCATGAATTTAGGATATATTAAACTACATAGGCCTAATATAAAATTTAATTACATTATTGTAAATGGTTTCACATAAAATGGGACATACGTTCGGTTAATTTAATCTTATCAGGATAAACTCTTCATAATTAATTAGAATTCAGAATGTTCTTTGTAAAGTAACAGAGAGCAGATTTCCAATAGCGAAAACAATAGTGTTGTATTCTGCTCGCTCGGTAATAATAATTAAGTTAGCAATACTGCAGGCATCTGTTTTATCCCACGGACGAGCTCTGCATTATAAAAGTGCAATAACGCTAATTGCGGGACGGAAATAGAATGAAGCCATATTTCTCAAACTAACGCTGGTGAATCAAACATTACTATTATCACTCTACTATTATTTTCAATTGCACGGTGTTATACATCAACCGGCTTTGCGTCATTATGTAATTTTGGAGAAATAGTATATAACAATACGAGGGTGGGAAGTGGTTTTACAGAAGCGAGAAAAATGTTTAAAAACCGGCGATAGCAAGTTTTTTTATTTCCGAGATTCTGCCAAACACATTACAGACGTGCGTTGTACATTATTTTTTGCGCGATGGTGTTTTCAAAATAATAAATAATAGTAAAATATTAACATATTTGTTAGAAATATTTGCGTTCATTATAAACAATTGACTAACGTTAACAGTGTGGACAATGTTTAATAGTTGAAACAACAGGAGGTCGTGAGATCAATTCAGCGGTAAAATGGCGGCAAGTACGTATTTATTATTTTATATTGTTTCAAATAAAGTTCAGTTAATTTAAAATGCAGTGATTTATTTCGTATAATGTATATTAACAAGCTACCTTTTGGATATGTTTTGTATATATATATATATATATTGTATGTAGTATACATAGAGGGCAGTGGTTTTATTTCCCATACGCGTGTTTGTAATATGTATTATTACAGTATAGCTAATGTATTACAGTATAATTATTTTATTACAGTATAGTTATGTACGTTGGCAACCCTTAATTGTAGGAAGTTGAACTTTTAATCATGGTTGCCATTTATGTACGTATGACAAATTGCACTATCGCGCAAAAAAATACGTTTAAAGTTTAAGTCAATCTTCGCTATTTATTGTAGCGTAAAAGTAACAATACTGGACATTTCAAGTTGTTCTCATTTGACAGTTATGCATCAACAATATAAAATCAGGTACATTTGGCGTTTAACTGCATGGTGCAAAATTTAGATTGGCATTGATGAAGATCTGGTTTCATGGCAGTTTGTTGCTAAACATATAATCTCTGATAGAACTGATGGTGTTTACATTATCTTTAATAATAAGGTTATATTTAAAGATTTGGCGCTAAAAGTGTGCGTTCACTTATTTGATGAGCCAGTACAACTCGAGTTCAAATATCGTGTGTATGTTGGTTGCATCTGTGATTCCATAGAGCAAACAGCTTCGTGTCTGTTGGCGCATGCGCATGGTGTATGATTGGAACTTTTTCGCGTCGCATGTTTAAAGTACTTCCTTGCTTTTTTATTACACAGGCTCGCATGCTCTTCTCGAATAAACGATCAGTTTAATATCGGGCCACATCCCAGACAATATGAACATATAAGACAAGATACGCTATTCTCTCATTTTGTCATACTAAACCAGGCCTATTAATAAGTTCTCACTAGATGTGGAAAGACGGCTCCCATCCTATTCGCATGCAGATGCACAACCAATGAAACACCCAACTGACAAGTGAGTAGCAGTGTCTTTCCTTGTCACCCTATCCGATAAGGGTTTTCATACATATTGAGCATTTCTTATGAGGCATGTTTAAACAATTCTAATATAATGTGGATGTTATTATGGCGACATGATATTCGGAATCATATGCATCTCAAAGTTTCCCGACATTTGGCTAAAAGGGGGGAAAACCACGAAGAAAACCTCATCCAGGAAATGTGTCCCTACAGGGATCGAAGCAGGGTCCACTACGTATGAGGCAACGATTTTATTCCGAGATCACAATGGTTGTCAAATTCGACTTGATTCGAAATTTACTTTCAGATTTTGCACGAATTTGATGTTTTTACGATTTAGCTTCCGTATTAAGACTTTGGCTAAAACATCTCAGTTCATCCGTAATAGTTATGTACGTAACAAGGGAAGTAAGTAGTATTTTACTAGTCGAGGACGTGTTTGAGTGAGGACTATCAAATAAGTTCCAGACTAGTAATGTACTTACTTCCCTAATTGCATATATAATTTTGTTCACTCCTACACAAATAATTATGTTTAACTTTAAATATTTCGTGTGAAGAGTTCAATTGTTTGGTAGCAAAGGAATGTTGATAAAACAACTGCAATTGTTTATTGTTGTCTGAATTAGAGGCAGACATTTTAAATAGCAGTTTCAGATTGTATATTAATTACATATATCATTAATTGTGTGGTCTTGAGGTAGCATGCTGCCTTCATACGCAGCGGGCCCGGGTTCGATTCCCGGTCGAGACGGGCTCCTGGGTGAGGTTTTTTTTGCGGTTTTTCCTCACCTTAAGAAGGAAGCTTAGGGCCCAACGGTCCCCGAAAATCATCCGGTCATCATCATCATCCTTATCATTATCACCATCATCATTGATCGGTGTGGAAAGCAACAGGAAGCTACCACACCTATAATTCCATAGTAAAGCCGCAAAGCATAGCAGTAAAAGCAATGATTGCAGAGAAAGATCTGCCCTCGCATAGAATTACTATGGATGGATCATTAATTGTAATGTAGAGGAAGCTGCGAATGCTGCGGTAAATTATATACGATATATATATATATATATATCCATCCATAGTAATTCTGCCCGTAGGTAGGTCCTTCACTGCAATCATAGCACTTTCATGCTATTCTTGCAGCTTTACTAGGGAATTGTAGGTGTGGTAGCTTCCCGTTGCTTTCCACACCGGTGAAGTATCATTATGATAATGATACGAAAAAGTATACAGAATATTTAAGGACTGTTGTACATTAAAAACTGTAGTACATAAAGCAGAGAAACATATTCAAATAAATAATAAAAATACTAATGAAAATCAACCAAATGTTGTGGCTAATGTTAATAATTGTAACAATTTTTCAATCACTATACATTTGAATTGTCAAAGTGAAAAATAAGTGTGTAGTAGATAACATTTTTACTTTATTAACTAACTAACTCTATGGCACTAACGAACCCGTAGTTTCATGGCTGCGCGGACATAAGCTCTCCATACATCCCTATCCTGAAGTTAATGTTTTCCAATCATTCCCTGTATAATCTACTTCCCTCAAATCATGGTTAATGTTATTCTCTCACCTCATTCTTCGTCTACCTTGATTATAGAGATGGAATCATTTAATAAGGTCTGTTATTATAATTAAAGCTCTAATTGCCACTGTTGAAGG
>JASPKZ010006675.1:0-56624 GCA_030220185.1 Diploptera punctata | reverse complement strand
TCTGACTTAATTGTTTTTATTATATCTGGTTTCCTATAAAGATCGTGCAGAACAATAAGTAAAATAAATTCTGCAGAAATGGATTTTTGGAAGCGTTCAGCTGGAATTTCTAAAAGAGATAAAATAAGAAACAGTGTAATTAAATAAAATATTAAATTTCAAAATTTAGTTGTGGATTTCATTGAAGAACAAACAATTAAAATGTTATGGTCATGTAAAAAAAATGACAGAAGACAGATTCCCAAGAAGAAAACTAGAATGGGTGTTACTTGGTAGAACAAGATTAGCGTCTCGGCAAGAATATGAACTAAAGGGACCTGAAGGATATAAATAAACATATATATATATATATATATATATATATATATATGGATGAAAGCTATAACGTTATAAGTTACTTATATTTAGATCATTAAGGGTCAGTTTCACCAACAGAGGTAACTGTATTACGCCAGTTTTCCCCATACACATAGCTTAAACTGGCGTTAATAGAGTTACCTCTGATGGTGAAACCGATATCCAGAGAAAAATGAGTTTAAAGAATGTATGTAGGTATCCATCCATCCATACATAGTAATTCTGTCCGAGGGGAGGTCTTTCACTGCAATCATAGCATTTTCTTGCTATGCGTTGCAGCTTTTCTAGGGAATTATAGGTGTGGTAGCTAAAATAACGTGGATTGATGTTGTTCGAGCAGCATGAGGGAACAAAGGATTAGAAGGTGGAGATTGGAATGACAGAGAGACGTGGAGCAGAATGACGGTAGATTAATTGGGCACAGGAAGATATTGTGAAACATTGTGAAACCTGCTAAATAAATTATTGAAAAACGTTAACCCAGGTTAGAGATGTATGAAGAGCTTATGTCCGCGGGGCCATGAACTTCTGCGATCGATAGGACCAGAGAGGAAGTTGTATATTTATGAATAAAAATGAGTGTCTGTGAGTCAGTCTGTCCTTTATAGACCAAAAAACTAATTGTTCGATTTGAATGGTGTTTTTACTATCATCATCATCGTCCTTTCAATTATTAGGCCCAGTGGCCCGTTACGGTCTCCCGCCATCTCCGAAAAGGTCGACCCACAGATCTTCTGCCTCGAGGAATGTAGTGAAGAATTTGTTTTGGTATTCTGTGACGATCCATGCGCTGAATATGGGCTAGCCAATTGTTTCTATATTCTTGGAGGTATTCAGATATAGGTACGATGTTTAACTCTCTGGCTATTGTTGAATTTCTTTGGTAGTCTAGAAGGCTATAACCTGCAGTTCGTCGCAGAAATTTCATCTCCGTGGCTGTAATATGACGATCATCCTGAGTTCTGATGGTCCAAGATTCACTGCCATAACAGATTATGGGTCTAGCGAGAATTTTATAGATTTTCATTCTTGTGTGTCTCTGCACTTTTGATGGTTTAAAAACTTGGTTGATAATTCTTAAAGCTTTATTATAGTTTTGTATTTTAAAGGATATATCACATTACTCATTATAAGTTAGATTATATCCTAAGTATTTAAATGAATTAACTTGCTCTAATATTGAATTCTGAATACAAATTTTACTTCTTACTGGGAATTTCCCTTGAAAGGCCATAACTTTAGATTTGTTGTTGATATTTCCATGTTAAATCGTTGGGCTATTATATTAAGATGATGAGTGGAATATTGTAATTCATCTTCATTATTGCCGAAAAGAGCCTGATCATCTGCATATAAGAGTGTCTAAATTTTTTTACTATCATATAGAGATTTTTTTTTCTGAGACAGTTTCATATATAATGTATTACCTACCGTACGTACTATAGGGCCAGAGCTAAAAAAAAAGAGAGGTATCGGTGCACTAAAAAAGTCTAGACGCTTACGCTGCCTAAATCGTAACAAATGCCACCAAATTAACGAACAGAATTGAATACCTTAGAACAATCTACAAAGTCCTCGAAAATATATGTGTATCTTTTACGGATAACTCACAATAACAATTGTCTTTCAGTTCATTGATGCCAAAAAGATCGCGATAAATAGATTCCCAGGCAACGCCCGGTAATCAGCACGGGGTCATCATCATAATCATCTTATTTCCTGTAGTTCCTAAGTGGAACATAAGGGAACAGTAAAGATCCTCCAGCATACTTGCTTAGAAACCAGCCATTTCACTTGTTTCCAGCTTTTCCTTTTTTTCCTTTGTTTCCTCCTCTACTGATCGCTTCCATGTTTTCCTAGGCTGTGAACTCTTTCTTACTCCTTGCGTGTTCCAATCTAGTGCAGTCTTCTCGATGACCCCGTCTGGTTTTCTCAACGTGTGGTCTATCCAATTCCACTTTCTATGTTTTATTTGGTAACATTTGGAAATTGGTTGGTTTCGCCAATATGTCACCCAAAAAACACAGGATATATAAAAATAATTACGATATAAATTAACAATTATTTTTCTTTTTTACTAATTTAACTAAACATTAAAACTTATTTAATTTATTCAGGCGTAGCACCTCACGCCGTGTATTAGCTAGTTTTGAATAAAAGTTTATAAGAAGATGCATTGAGAATTTCTTCATTAGAAATATGTTGGTAACATTTGTTTTGCTCAAATTGAACTGGTAGAACGCGGTGAGTCGACAAAGAGACCTTGGAATAATGAGATAGACGTCGGACTGCGGATCTTTTTCGAACAATTCTCCCTCATTAGTAAATTCCTTTTACAAAACAATTCTAAGAAACATGATCTAGTTTGGAAAACCGGCTTATTTGCAGCCATACTTGTTCACACCATCCCCTTTTCTGCTACGTATTCTACCGTCGCGCAGGAATTGCGTATACTAATAGAATTTCCTCACCATATACAATTTATGATGGGGGCACGCCGTAGCGTAGTGGTTAAGGCACTGAGCTACCAAACCGAAGGGTCGAGGGTTCAAGTCCCGTTGGGGTCAGGATTTTTAACTGACCCAAACCCTCTGGCGGCACTATGGCCCTGGGGTCGACTCAGCCTCTAACGGAAATGAGTACCAGACGCTTGTTCTGGGGGTAAAGGCGGTCGTCACGCAGGGCTGACAACCCGGCTGACATAAAGTGCCGATTGTCAAGAAAAAGTGGGAGCCTTAACCCCTACTACCCCAAGGGCCTCCGGGCCTGTTGTGGGATCACTTTACTTTTACTTTTACTTTACTTTATACAATTTATGATTTCAATTTGTTGCTTTACGAAATGCGTATTTATTTTTTTGAATTGGAATTTGAGAATAAAGGGAGCACGCCATAGTTTAGTTGGTATTGTCTTTATAAACAAAGTAAAAAGCTCATAGCCATTGATTTTTTTCTCTTTCCACTCCGTCAAAATATGTCACTAGGAACCTTTGAAGGTCCTGAAAAAGTCGACGTCCAAAATCTGACCACAAATGCATTGAGATGGGAAGAATATCGAACATTGACGGCGGGAAGCTCCAGTCCCTGTACATTTCAAAATAATCTGGTCTTCGGTGTTCGAGAATATAGGTTGTCTGTCGGGTTTCTTGCTATGTATTATTTGTATTTATCGATACTAGTAAAATTCATGGTAAGTTTCCGTTGAGGTGTTAATACACAGTAATATAATGTATGATTAAAAACTATAAAATAGTCACCTTGTAGATCCGTCTCCTCAATTTAAGTTGTTTTAAAAACGCTGTAGGCCTTTCGGGACTAGTCCCATCACCAGCAGAATGCATTAGGTCCGTATTTGTTAACCCTTGTTGAAGCACTGACTTGGTTGTGAATATTTTACAGAGGATTGTGTGGACTGGGTATGTTCTCATTAAGAATCAGGTTGTTGTCGATTTCTCTTAGGATTGCGATTTCCTCCAGTATACTTATCGTCGTTGGAATGTTTTCTCTGTGTAATATTGTGAGGGTGTTATCGATATTATGCATATGGTGTCCAGCCTGAATTACATGTTTTGCGTAACTTGATTTTCCTCCATTATAAACAAAATCTCTGAAATGTTCTTTGAATCGAATGTTAAAGTGTCTGTTAGTTTCTCCAATGTAGAATTTATTGCAGTCTGTACATGTTAAGTTGTATATGCCTTTATTGTTGAAATCACTTTTTTCTTCGATATTATTATTTATTAAATTGTGTAATTTATTACTAGTTCTGTATGCTATATTTACATTCCTATCAAGTTGTTTTAGTGTGTTGGCTAATTTTAATGTTTCTTTATATGTGTTACACTTTGTAGGTATTTGTTTATATTATTAGTTTTATTTTTTTATTCATGGAAAAATAATGCACGTACGGCCAAGCAGGCCCGTGCGCAATGTAAATGCATATGTATTTTCTTTATTCTGAAAAAAAGGCAATAAATTCCATATTCTACTTCTACTTCTACATAAAGTGCCATAAGGAGTTTTGAACTGCTTCCATGCAGCACAGATTGGTATTTTCTTCTTCTTCTTCTTTTTCTTCTTCTTCTTCCTCTACGCATGAAAGCTGCCAGCTTGTTGCGTGTTCATTCACTACAGGTCCGGGGTATGGTAACACCCTTCCATCGTAGTTGTGGTCTTCCTAATGGCCTTTTCTGCTGAGGTGTCCAGTCACGTACTTTCTTCACTAATCTACTATTCTCCATTCTATCTATGTGATCGTTCCAATTTAGTCTTCTATCGTTTATCCAAAGGTTTATAAAGGTTTATAGGTTTTCAATTTCACATTCTTCTCTAATAACAGAGCTGCGAATTTTCTCTCTCAGCGATTTTCCTACGATTATGCTTAAAACTTTAATTTCGGTTGTTTCATTGATTTGTTTGTTTTTTGAGTTTCTGTTCGGCATTCACAACCATATGTTAGAACTGGTCTTATGATAGATTTGTAAATGCTTACTTTTGTATCTATTCTTAAATTTTTATTTTTCCAAACAGTATTGTTTAAATATCCCGATATTTTGTTTGCATTATTTGCTTGATGGAGGATTTCATCTGTTATTCTGTTGCTGCTATTAATTTCTACTCCTAAATACTCGTATTTGAATTTCATGACTTGTTCTATACTTTTCCCTTCTATTTCTAATTTAACACGTCGTGGGTCCTTGGATATTGTCATTGATTTGGTTTTGTTTGTTGATATTAGATTGGTATTTCTCCTTTATATATAGTCTGCAGAGCAGCTTGAAAATCGTCGTCGAAAAAAATATTGTACTGGCAAGAACCTAGTTTATTTTTATAACCCTGTACCATTTTAGCTCTGGATGGATACAGCTAACATCTATAACAATGGAAATGTAATTATATACATTCGACTAGATTATCAATTTAGCACCACCCTCTCTATCAAAGTTACTCCGTCACACAAAAACATAGCTTGTGTAAAAACGGCCGGTTCTTAAAGTGATCCTCATCAAAACCATGTGACCTGCTCACTTTCCATTAGTTATGGGCACCGATGTACGATGTAGAAGCAATAAGTACGCGAAAAAGTAGTTCCCTTCATTCAATTAAAAACATGTTCTCTGAATATACTTGTTATTCTTCGTGAATTAAAATAAGAATATTCAAAACATAGAAAATGTTCTAAAATATACCTAATCAATAAATACAACTTAAAATAGTTTATTACATATGGATGATGCAGTCGATTCTGATGCAACAAAATGGCTGAAGGTAACGAGTCCTCTGTTGCTGTGTCGCCATCTAAAATTTTAAAACATATCTGGCAAATCTTTTATTAGTGGTAAAAAACAGTTATTTTAAATGCATTTTACAAGTTCAGTGAAAAATCTCACCAGCTCTTTGTTGTACTCTAGCCCATTCAACGACCACATGTCTTATATACTTCACACGTGCACCCTGTCAATGTGACAGTAATTGTGGCGCCGAATGGCGGAAGGATGCAATTGGCGTTTGTTTATGTTAGGATCACTCTAAGAGGGGATAAGGTATACACATTACAACCCTCAAACAAATGACAAACAACAGTTCAAATGCCAGAGTGCAACCTATTAGAAAACCCGTTGAATTTTCTTTTGCAATTATATTCACTTCTGTTTGTTTAATGTTTTACAGCTATCAGAAATCTTCAACATCTTTATAAATGACAAACTATTTAATATCATCTCCACAACGTATAGAGGTGTTAACATCATACCGTCCCAGTCTTGTGGCTACCTTAACAAGGTTGTCAATATGAAATATCAGAATGGCAGGATTCTAATATATTTCGCGGAAACTCTAGTTTAGTCACACTGGTCAACATGACTTTTGTCTCATGAGTACCAATAGTTGTAATTAATGCAGTTTTTATCGTGTTTTCAAATAGGCCTATGTATTCGAAATTTCTCCATCACCAACAGTTTTTTTTTATTTCAATTTCAATTAAAGAATTTAAATAATTATTTTTTTTTAATAATCGTTTATTCGTCCATTTGTCCATTGAGCGATGAGCACGGGGAACACTTTCATCGGGAGATTTCAGCTATGGAAAAGATATATCAACGCAAATGGAATCCTAATATGCTGGCCGATTATTGTTGGACCATCAAGAGGGATGTTCCACAGGCGAAATATAGCAGAAAATCGTCATTTCTTACTTTCTAGGTGAGTCCGAATGTTCGAACATTGTGTAGTTACGAATGTAGAAAAATTAAAGTGTTTGAAATTATAAATGTCTGTCTCTCGAAAACCTTGTGTGATGGAGAAAACCCGATATATTTGAATTCAGGAGAAAAAATACTATCAGAATCACATATTTTTCTTTCTGAGACAAAAAAAGTTTTTTTTTTTGTTGCTGATTATAATCGGTCGATATCAAAGTAACCTCTAAAACGGTACAAATTCCTCCACTTTGAATAAACAAACTCCCTAGATACAATTCCCTTAGCAAAGAAATTAGTTGATGGATATAAAAAGGTGACGATCAAATAATTCGTTTATGTACATTTCATGTTTTAATAATTTTTCTTTGCCTTATACAAATACTAAGACAAAGACACAAAATTATGTATGCACCAAGGGTATTATTAATTACGACCTCCTTGAAGTTCTAAAAGATTAACTTATTTTTGGTTTACAAGACCAATATCATCATCATCATCATCACTCCAGGGATTAGGCAATTGCCCGTTCCGACTTCATATTGCATCAGCCCAACGTCTTCTAGGTCTTCCAACATCACGCCTTCCTCTTGCTTGATAATTTCTGGCTACAATGGATATCTCTCCTTGCTCATTCCATCCATGTGATCAATCCATTTCTGTCTGGAGCTATCACCTTGACGTGGTGGGGGGGCTTAGTACCCGATGAACCAGACGACTCTACTGGGGAAGATTGACTTAGGTTAATCTTGCTGGTGGGTAAGAGGCGAGGGGAACTAAGTATAGCTCACAACGAAGGAATGGCGTCTGTATCCATATTGGGCGGCCACATCTTCGTCAAGTCAAGTCTTCAACGGTCAACAGGGCGACAAGGAATAGCACAGCTAAACTTGTAGGCTTGAAGAGCGGAAGAAGCAGCCCTCTCTTGGGGGGTGGATACCCAGAGGAGCATGTTTGGAGGCTCAGAGGAAGCAGCCCTTCCACCATCCTTGTCCTGCGAAGCGCTCGTAACGCTTCCAGGAGACATTTATCTTACTGAGAAGCTTCATGGAAATCAGCCGGATTGTCAAGACCAATATTTTACTTAAATTACTAGAACTATTATTAATGTTAATATCTTTATATATATGTATTATTTTTTTTGTGGCATTTGGGTATTTTCTTCAAATCGAAAGCATTTATTGTCTACATTATTAAGATTAGAATTTATTGTACTTTCACTTTATCTTATTATATATTTTTATTTAATTTCTTTTAATTATGAGTTATATTTTAGAATAGTTTTTTTAAACTTTTTCTGTATGTGAGGGGGCTTTAGGTCTTTCTATTTTATTATCTATAATTCGAAGCTATGGAAATGATTTTTTTAATTCTTATAGAATACTACAATGTTAATAGTAATTTTCCCTTTAATTTTTTTAATCCCCCTATGTTTTATAGTGAATTATTGATTTATTCAGTCTATAATTTTTATTACTATTTTTATACTTATATTTTTTATCCTTATTATTATTGTTGAGGAGGTGGGTATTATACCCTCGTGGGACTTACCAAACCTCGGACCAAAGACCCTCAGCTTGGTAACCTGTCCCCTTTGGGCATAATAATACCCTTGATACATAAATAACTATAGACTTTTTTTTATCCAAAACGTATAAACCCTATTTCACCTAAGGTACATTAGGGTTATATTTTGTCAAATTTGTGTCGTTATTAATATAAAATTATGGAATATTCACCTGAAAGGTCCGTCTCCTCAACTTAATTAATCATTTAACTGTAGCGCTTTCGGGACTTGTCCCATCATCGGGCAGGATTCAAAACTGGTGTTTCACTGAAGATCTGGTAGAGGGGGTTGCATGTATTGGGTTCGTTTTCGTTTATCAGGCTGTCGTTGTTATGAGCTGCTTTCATGATTTCCATCTCTTCGAGTACGTTTATCTTTGCTGGATTATTTTCTCTGTGCATTACTGTTAGGGAGTTTTCAATATTTAACATGCGATGTCCTTCATGGATAACGTGCTTTGCATAGCTTGATTTCCCTTCTGCGTGAATGAAGTCTCGAAAATGTTCTTTGAATCTGATGTTAAAACTCCTGTTTGTCCTTCCTATATAAAATTTGTTGCAGTCCTTACATGTCAGTTTATAAACTCCTTTGCTGTTGAAAATGTTATTTTCTTCAATGTTATTGTTTATTATGTTGTTTAATTTGTTATTGGTTCTGTATGCTATTTTTACGTTTTTATTGGCTTTCTTTAGTGCATTGGCTAATTTTGTCGTTTCTTCTCCTGTGTATGTAAGTGTTATCCATGTTTTCTTGTTGTTGTCAGAAGGACAAACAGGAGTTTTAACATCAGATTCAAAGAACATTTTCGAGACTTCATTCACGCAGAAGGGAAATCAAGCTATGCAAAGCACGTTATCCATGAAGGACATCGCATGTTAAATATTGAAAACTCCCTAACAGTAATGCACAGAGAAAATAATCCAGCAAAGATAAACGTACTCGAAGAGATGGAAATCATGAAAGCAGCTCATAACAACGACAGCCTGATAAACGAAAACGAACCCAATACATGCAACCCCCTCTACCAGATCTTCAGTGAAACACCAGTTTTGAATCCGCCGACGATGGGACAAGTCCCGAAAGCGCTACAGTTAAATGATTAATTAAGTTGAGGAGACGGACCTTTCAGGTGAATATTCCATAATTTTATATTAATTTTGAATAATACCTCAACGGAACACATTATGAATCTTATAAAAGTTGATTGTGGTCGTTATATAATTTTGTTTATCTAAAATTAAAGTTTTTTATGAATTTTATTTATAAAAACATTAAAAAGTCTATAGTTCATTTCTGTCATAACCACTTCTGTAATAGGTGGTTTACTTAAACAGGCATTGTTATTTAGAAGACATATAATTTCAAATATTTCATTCCAGAACAATGGACAATCAAATATAATATGTTCTACGCTTTGATTGCCAATTCCATAATTACAGCTTGCATTTTCTATGATGTTGAATCTCTGTAGATATTGACCAAATTTTCCGTGCCCAGTGAGGAATTGTGTTAATATGAAATTTGGAACAATGTGTTTGCATTTTATTCTGTCATAAATACTTTTTTTTTAATTTTATTACATTATAATTTCAACCCGTGTTTGACCATGGGCATATCACGGGATATTTACAGTTATTTACATACATTTACATTTTGTTTTGCTGTAGTTTGATTGTTCAAGAGTTTATTCTTGAAGTGAGCGGAAGATGTTGGTGATGAAGTTCGTCACTGTGACGGTGTTAATGTGGTGCTGTAGTATCTGAGGTAGAGTTTGGGTTGTTAGAACAGGAGGCCGGTCTCTGGAGTACAGTGAACATTCTGTCAGAAGATGTATTGCTGTCTGTGGTGGACTTACGGGGCAGTTACATAGGGGAGATGGTGACTTTTTGATCCTGTGAAGATATGTACGGAAGCGTCCGTGGTTGGTTAGGAATTGTGTAAGGATGAAGTTTGGCCATAGGGATATAGAGAGCCGATGGTGAATAGAGGGAATGAACTGTTTGGTGTGAAATGATACCTCGGAGTTGGTATATGTTGCATTCCATATGTTGATGTAATAGTTTAGCAGAAGTTGCTTGGCTCGAGAAATAGGGATGGAGTTATAGGATACAGTATTTTTATAGCTGGCAGCTATTTTTGCTAGTAATCGGCTCGTTCGTTACCTCGGATTCCTGTATGTCCTCTGACCCAGTTCAGTTAGACTTGAGCTGTCTTCTTCAGAGTGATAATTTTCTTTCTGGTGTTGACTGCTATTGGTTGTGTAGTTCTTTTGTTAGAGATGGCCAGAAGTGCTGCTTGCGAGTCCACGTGTATTGCATAGGAAGTGTTTACATTACTTTGTTGTTGGATCCAGTCCACTGCCATTTGGATGCCTATAAGTTCTGCTTGAAATATAGAGCATTCGTTGTCCAGTCTACGTGACTCGGTGTAAATTTCTTTTGAATTTTCTTCTACGACTAATCCAGCTCCGACGTGGTTTTCCGTTTTTGATCCATCTGTGAAGATCTGTATGTTGGCTGGGATAACTGTACCTCTGTAATCTATTGTTATGATGTTGTCTTTCGGATGGATTCCTCCATATCTGGTTAATACTTCAGTCTTCTTAATTTGGGCAGGACTGCATTAGTGGGCAAGCCTCTACTAGCGGTTTTTATGTCTTTGCTCAGATGTAGGGCTAGCTCTATTGGCATTGTCCCTGCTATTGCTTGCAGAGCTACGTTGGAGACTGTTTTGTATGCTTTGGTCGCGAAAATTAGGAAAGATCTTTGGATCTGCGTTAATTTGATATTAGCTCTTCTGGATAATGATTGGCTCCAGGCCTCCGCCGCATAACTGATGACTGGGAGGATGGAATGATTATAAATCGTGAGAAGGTGGTGGTAAGAGATTCCCCAAGATGATTTGGAACATCGAATTAGGTTATTTCGAAGCTTCAGTAATTTGTTCTCTAGGAATTGAGTGTGGGGAAACCAATCCATCTTGCAGTCAAGCATAACTCCCAAGTATTTCATTCTTGAGACAACATTTATACCCCACTTTATGACTGTCGGATGAGTACTGTATTCTGTTCTTTTCCGGATGTACATTGGCATAAGTGCTGTTTTATCCTGTGTTATTTCTAATTTTTGTGTTTTACACCAGTCCTCTATGTTTTGGAGTGCAGTTTGAAGAGTGTCGAGGATGTGCGAATGTGAGAGTCCTTTCAGCATGATCATTATGTCGTCGGCATATATTACAATATCTAGGTCTTTTATGTTAGAAAGTTGTTGAATTAAACCACTGATGATGATGTTCCAGAGGGTGGGACCAGCAACCGATCCTTGTGGGCATCCTTTGGTGACTTGTTTGGAGATGGTCACGTTGCCTAGTTTATAGGAGGCGGTGCGATTTCGAAGGAAATCTTGGATGATACAGAAGATATTCGGAGGGCAATCTAAGTTCCAGAGCCGTTCAAGGAGTCCCGGGTGCCAGGCATTATCAAATGCTCCAGCGATATCTAGAGTGAGGAGACAACATTTTAGTCCTTGCTGTCTGTTGTGATGAACATAATTCGTAACCGCTTTTATAGCATCTGTGGATGATTTTCCTGCTGTAAATCCGTATTGTTGCTTTGGTATCCGCCCGGAGGATTCCAAGTGGAAGTTGAGTCTTTCCATTATTAGTTTTTCCAGACATTTTCCAGGAATCGATAACAGGCTGATACCGCTGATACCCCGATATCCAGTTATGAGGTGATGTTTACTCTTGTCAGCTTTGGGAATTGCTATTATAGCAGCGTTCTTCCAGGTCGACGGGAAGCAACCTAGTCTCAGACATTTATTAAACAGTGTTATCCAGAAGGTTGGTAAATACGCATGTATTCTTTTGACGATAGTGCCTTCGATGCCGTCGGGTCCTGGGCATTTATGGTTGTTTAGGCGTGTTATTATTTCCTCTACTTCATGGTAGGTGAAGTCAGGTTCTGGCTGGGTGTCTGGCGCGACTCTTGCTGTTACCTGTGTTCTGATGATTTTCTGTTCTTCGCTGTCGAGAGCTGGAGGGTCATCTGGGAGTCATAAATACTTGGAAAGAACAGTTGTCTTGTTAATGTACCTGTGGTACCCATTGAGCCACACATTAACTATAGACTTAACTTTCAACATTCATCGATATGACAAATAATAGTAAAACTTATTCAAAGCGGAAACGCACGGGACCCATTTTTTCCACATTGGACAAAATTCCGCATTATAAAAAAACAAAAGAATATTAACTAATCTTAGATTATAGAGTACCGTATATGTCTTTTTACGTACCTTGGATTAATTATAGTTGAAAGTGAAATATAGTATTAATATAAAATTATGGAATATTCACCTGAAAGGTCCGTCTCCTCAACTTAATTAATCATTTAACTGTAGCGCTTTCGGGACTTGTCCCATCGTCGGCAGGATTCAAAACTGGTGTTTCACTGAAGATCTGGTAGAGGGGTTGCATGTATTGGGTTCGTTTTCGTTTATCAGGCTGTCGTTGTTGTGAGCTGCTTTCATGATTTCCATCTCTTCGAGATCTTATAAAAGTTGAAATATAGTATGTATGAGCAACTTCGAAGGTAACGCGCAAAAAAAAAAAAAAAAAAAAATCTCGTTTCATCAACGTCAAAAATATCTCTTAGGCGCGTATACTGAAATTAAAGTATGCAGTTTCGGTTTCCACTCACTAATTATACTTTCGTCCACATCCTTTGATTCCCAGCAAATTTCATTCCACACTACATTGTGTCGTAAAAACTGTCCAGCCAACCTGAAGATTCTTTGAAATCGTTATTCCCCAGGATATAGCAATGCTAGATGAAGTTGGAACTAGTTTATTTCTCTCTCAATCTTTCCGCCTTATAAAATGTTTGTTCATGAATTGTGTAGAAACATCCTTCCGTTTCCGCGTTGGACAGATTCAATTTTACACAATATAAATACACATAAAATTACTATTATTTTCGCCGGAACCAATAAATTTGTTCACATTGGACAAATTTCGCATCATTCACGTTCCGGATTAAACACGTTTTACTGTATTGTTGAAACTAACAAGAATATCAACCTTTGAATACGCGTTTAGGAATCTGCTAATATAGTATAGTAGAGAATTTTAAGTGCATTATAAGTATGTAAGTCATGCGCTTTTAACAATTCAACTGTTTGGTTGTTGCTTTTTTTTTTGCAATAATGAGAAGCCGTTCTAACGCTAATTAAGAGGAATGTCGACAGAGGTCGCACATGAGAAGTAGTTTATTACAGACAGATGGAATTAGTGTGTATAAGAAAATGTTATATCTAATTAAATAGCGGACATCTCCAGTTAGTTGTTGCTTTCTTGTTCATTATTTCAAATTGTCTTCCTGTTCATTTAAACAAGACCGATGTTTTCCTGTTTGATAGACGCTTTGATGTTTACAAACTACCATCTCTTTGATTAAGGACACCAATTAGATATTTCCCACGGAAAATTATGTTCATTTCGAAATTGAATGTCTTTATTTCTATCAATAGGCCTACTTCTTAAATTCATTTTAAAGCACTGTTGAGGTTATGTAATAAGATGTTAAAATATAAAATGAATACCTGATAAATCAGTCGTCCTCATCTAAAATCAAGTTCTGTTTGAAAAACCTCCTCAAGTAGTTAAAACCATGTATTCCAACTGGTATTCAAATGTTGAAATGCAGAAGTGTCACTAAATGGAGTTCAGATCCCTTATAGTGAGACAGTAAAAATTCTAGGAGTATTTATTGACAACAACTTAAATTGGAATACACAAATAAACCATACATGCAAAACAGTCTTCTCAATAATACATTCATTAAATCGCGTAAGAAATTGTCTGCCATTCGCTCTAAGGAAAATGTTAGTAGAAACACTTGCAATGCCCCATTTTGATTATTGTGACACTCTTTTTACAGACTTAAATATTATCTACACTCAAAGATTTCAACGTGTTCATAATTCTTGCGCACGTTTTATTTGTGGTTTTCGCAAATTTGACCATGTTACACCGTCCCTGAAAAATTATCGTGGCTTCGTCTAAGAGATCGTAGAACTGTCCATTCACTATCCCTTCTCTATAAAATACTTCACACATCATCGCCTAATTATTTATCACCGCCGCTTCATCAGACTATCCGACACACATAATCTTGACACTCGATCCCATCAGCACATTGTCCTTTATATCCTCCTCATCACACTGTATATTATTTATTATCTTTTACGGTCTCGCTTACCAAAACATGGAATTCCCTTCCGCCCTATGTCAGAGACTGTCAACTATAACATCCTTCAAAAACAAATTAAAGAATTATTTAATAACAAACTAACTTATACACCTCACTGATAGTATTCTTTTAAACAATTAATTAATTAAATTATCTATGAAAATAATATTAAGATTAACAAATATTTTCTTTTGTTTTGTTTTAAATATTGTACAAACGTAAAATTAGTTTTCTATATCTCATTATTTTCTTTGTTTTATATATACATTAGACAGGGACAATTTAATATGTCTTGATTGTATACATTTTATTATTAGTTTTAGTCTTAATTTTAACTAACATTAACTAGTTGCATTATAGATCATACTATAATAGATATTATCTTTTTGATCAAATTTTTATTTAGTATTTAATATTAGAGTTCATTGTTATTGTTATATTCTGATGTATATATTTTGCCCTGGTGAGTGGAAGAGAAGGCCACATGGCTTTACTCCACCAGGCTAAATAAATAAATCTAAAAAAAATCTAAAAGGATGAAACATGGTTTTAAAAGGCCTTCATACTTTTAATTACTTGACAATGTTTTCAAACAGAACTTTATTTTAGTTGAGAACGACTGATTTATCAGGTACTCGTTTTATATTTTAACATTTTATTTCTACCCAAGACCTATATCAGTATAATAATAATAATAATAATAATAATAATAATAATAATAATGACAATCGTTAAATTCCATATGGTAGGATAAGCATATTTGGAAAGACGCAAAAAATATATTGGTAAAACATTGGTGGAATCTGTTGCAATGTATGGAAGTGAGGTAGGCCCTATGGATAATCAATACTACAAGAATATACTAATAGCTCTATAAATGGATTATTTACGCAGAAGTGCCGGAAAGTCAAAATTTATTGTATTTATTAACTAGTTTTAGACAATTCAAACCTGGCAGGGATCAGTGGATTTTTTATAATGGATAAATCCAGGATTCAAATCCTCCGAAAGGGACTTGAAGCCGTGCATCCCGAGTCTGAAGATTTTTCAGTGACAGTGTTCTTGGATTTGTGGCTTCAATTTAGTAATTATTGCAAATTGGAGGAGATTGGACGTACGGAAAGCAGTAAATCTGGCAATAAGTAATATCTGCAGCTATAATTTGATTGCGTCTTAACCAGTGCAGATCGTAGAACAAAGACAAGTGGTTCAGAATTAATCAGTCTAACTTCCTTTGTCTGGGATTCCTAGTAAATTGCTCTGCTAATAGTTCCCTGGTCAACACATTACATTATTAATATTACATCTCATGGCCTACTCACTAGCTTTATCCAACCCATATTAGGCCCCTATATTACAGTATCTATGTTACATTATATTGGGCCTAATCTTCTGATATTAAATAAAAATAGTACATTACAATGTGAGGTTGGGAAGTAGTTTTTTATAGAAGCAAGGATATGCTTAAAACCGAATCTCCAGGATTCAGTAAAACACTTCACAAACGTGCGTTGTACAATATTTTTTAAGCAATGATGTTTTCAAAATAATAATAATAGTAAAATAATAACATCTTTGTTGGAAACATTTGCGTTCATTATAAACAACTGACTAACGTTAAAGTGAGGCCAATGTTTATACGGTAAATGCAGAAAATAATTTAGTTGAGACTACAGCAGGCCGTGACAACAATCAGTCATAAAATAGCGGCAAGTACGAATTTATTGTTTTACATTATTTCAAATAAAGTACAGTTAATTTAAAATGCAGTGATTTATTTCGTATAATGTATATTAACACTGCCGTTTGGATATATGTTTGTATATACATTGTATGTAGTATACGTAAAGGGCAGCGATTTTACTTCCCGCACGAGGTAGGTGGAATTATGTAATACTGCAGTATAGGTATTTAGGTTGGCAGCCCCAAAATTTAGGTACGTAATTGAACTTTACATTTCCTAAATTTCCGGGTTGCCAACCTAAATAACTATACTGTAATAAAATAACTAAACTGAAATATTACATATTACAAAACCGCACGTGGGAAGTAAAACCACTGCCCTCTATGTATACTATGTACAATGTATATACAAAAAATATCCAAAAGGTAGTGTTAATATACATTATACGAAAGAAATCACTGCATTTTAAATGAACTGAACTTTATACGAAACAATATAAAACAATACACACGTACTTGCCACCATTTTATCACTAATGTTGTCTCACGGCCAGTTGTAGTTTCAACTATTGCCCACTCTGTTAACTTTAGTTAGTTGTTTACAATGAACGCAAATATTTCCGACAAAGATGTTATTATTTTACTATTATTTATTATTTTAAAAACACCATCGCAAAAAAAATTATGTACAACGTACGTTTGTGAAGTTTTTTTTTATAGAATCTTGGAAATTAAAAACCGTGCGATAGCGAGGTTTGTCCTCGATTCTGTACCACTCCCCGACCTCGCATCGTAATATAATATTTCCTGAACTTTCGAACCCTAGTTATCACTCTATCCGCTGTGGTCTCGAGGTAGTGTTCTGCCTTGTTACGCAACAGGCCCGGGTTCGATCCCGCTCGGGACAAGTTTCCTGGGTGAGGTTTTCTCGGAGTTTTTCCTCACCTGTAAGACAAATATCAGGATATTTTAAGGCCCAAACGGTCCCTGAACATCATCTGGCCATCAATATCATATTCACCTCATTATATTAAACCTCAGGGGTCCTCATCTAGGGGATATGTGGATGGCGACCACAAGGTGCCAAAGCTGAGCAAAACATTTCTTCCACTTACTTGTTTTTGCACTCTTTTAACTTTACTATCTAACCTCTGTTGGTTAACTCTTGTTTTTTTCTACCCCGACGCTATTAGGGCATCCGAGGGCTAGGGAGTCTTTCCTTTCTTCCATTTCTTCTTTCCTTTATTTCCTTTTCTTCTCCAAAAGCCTGACCAGAGGCTATAAGATGGCAGCCGCATCACTGGTCTTGCCTTCCTTTGGCCAGCAACCAATTGAAGGGACTATTATTATGCTTTCAAGTCTATACGAGAATTTCCCGGAAGGATCGGAAAATTTTCTATAGGATCGTAACAGACCTTGGCCTAATACTTGGAAGGAAGAAGAAGACCTCATTATATTAAGTTTAGGTTTAAGGCCTCTCCTGACTCATCATTACCCATCGTCATCACCCATCACATCATTGGGGCAGCGTAACCCCGCCTTCCAGGCGCTCCAATCTCAGAAGTGGGTTACAATACGCCAATGCCAGGAGAGAATACCTGAAATGTCGAATGACAAACAGGTGGCATTGAACAAAAAAAAATCCGAAACAAACATCATAAAATATTCGCCCCCAAAATTCTTACTGCACAGATCAACAATAACAATTTCTCTTAATGATGCTAGTACAGGAGACGAATTTTTGTCTGATAGAATACCATACTAATTAAAACATTTCTTTGTGTAAGAGAAACCAGAATTTCATCATTTTCAACTCAGCCTGTTGCCTGCTCCATATATCCCTATCCTGGGCTAACGTTTTCCAATCATCCCCTGTTTAATCTAGAATTCCATGCGCGACAGGCATAGAAGGCCCTTCGCCTACCAGCTGGCCGCTAGCCTCACATCCACATGTGTTAACCACAGAGTTAGAAGATGATCCATTCAGTATAGGGATGACATGTGATGAGCATATCGCCTCCTCTAGTAATTATAGCTGGCTTTCCCAGCATGGAACCGCTGCTTATTGTAGCTACACAAATTCCTAACAATGTTGTGTGGGCACCGGTCTCATAATGGCCGAAATTCCTTGAAAACAATTCTTCCCCTTGGAGACTCGAACCAACGCAAGTCACGTAGCTCTACGCCAAGGCATCTTGCCTTAACCACTCGGCTAAGGCGCGGGTCTTGCCTCAAATCATAGATGTTATTCTCTCGCCTTATTCTTGGCATACCTGTTAGGGTTTTCTCTCATTTTCCATGGTCTTCTTTCATTCCCTATTCGAGTCATGTGTCCTGCCCAGCGCAATCTAACTAAATAATTCACTGGCATATAAAGAAGGTTGAGCCATAGACTGAATCCGCGATTGTAAATGGAGCTTCAAAGTATTCGAAAGCTTGAAGGGCCGTAAAGTATAAACCTAAAATAACTGTAAGGAATAAACCTTGAAGGGATTGATTATAATTATCGAACACGTAAGTTCATGGCCGCGCAGACATAAGCTCTCCATATCTCCTGAGGTAATGTTTTCCAATCATCATCATCATCAACAACAACAAGGATTAAGCCCAATGGCCTGTTCCGATGTCATTATAGGTCGAATTGGTCCTTCCATATCTTCGATGGTCTTCCCAACATTCTTCTCCCTTTTGGTTTATAATTATACATTCTTCTTGGTAAGCGCTGTTCATTCATTCGTAACACGATCCGATCATCCCCTATATAATCTACTTCCCTCAAATCAAGGTAATGTTATTCTCCCACCTCATTCTTGGACTACCAATTGGCCGTTTTTCTTCTTATTTTCCTACATGGAGCTTCCGTGTCCCTCTTTAATTCTCCATTCGTACCACATGTCGTGCCCATCGCAGTCTATGAGACTTAACTGTTATTATATCTGGTTTCCCATAAATATTCTGTAGCTCACTGTTATGTAATTTTCTCCATTCGCCTGTCTGTACATCTCTCTTTAGTCCAAAAATGTTCTTCCAAACTTTATTCTCAAACACTCGAAATCTTTTCTCATCATAATATAACTGGGAGAAAAACAGTTTTACCTACCGGTATACATTTTTAATAAACTTTCGACTGATGAAGATACAGTGTATTCAAACAGCTGTTACGAATGTGAAATCAAATAATATTTATGAAAATAATACAACACTTCGATGATTCTATTTATTATATAGGTCTACGTCAGGGATTTTCATCTAGTAAACACCAAATCAATTGATTTGTTTTATATACAGGGCTATTCAAAAAGAAGCGACAGACTTCAAACATTTATTTCTTCCAAACTACAAAAAATATAAACACAATTCTAACGTTCCTGGAAAGAGAAAAGTTCAAATTTCACTGTTTTATGCATTCAATATGAGTATCATGTGTTACGCGACAGACTTCAAACATTTATTTCTTCCAAACTACAAAAAATATAAACACAATTCTAACGTTCCTGGAAAGAGAAAAGTTCAAATTTCACTGTTTTATGCATTCAATATGAGTATCATGTGTTACACGACAAATACCAAAACGGTGGCTCATTTCTTGCCACAGACAAATCAGCTGGTCTCTAGTTATCGAATTTACAGCTTCAACAATTCGATGTCGCAGGTTTTCAAGAGTGTCAGGCATAGGGGAGGATAAAAACACGATCTTTTACATAACCCCGCAGATAAAAATCACACGGGGTTAGGTCTGGTGACCTGGGAGGCCACCGGCGATGAAGTTGATCTTCTGCTCCTCCTCTTCCAATCTAACAGCACCAATGCAACTATGTTCGCAAAATCAAGCAATGCGGCCATGATCGGAACTTCAAACTTTTCTCTTTCTAGGAACGTTGGAATTGTGTTGCTATTTTTTGAGATTTGAAAGAAATAAATGGTCTAAGTCTGTTCCTTCTTCCATAATAGTCCCGTATTTTCAGTTTAACGTTCTTTTTTATAGACGTTGGGACGACAAGAGCCCCTCAAATTCATATTAGCATGCATTTCCAGAATTGAGCCTATGTTTTATTTCTTCATCATCATCATCAACAACAATCATGGATTAAGCCCATGTGGCTTGTTCCGGTCTCATAGATTCTCATTCAAAAAGTTGAATCCATCTCTTTTTTCGGTCTACCAATATTCCCCTCTCCTCTTGGTTTGTAATTAAGTATAATTTTTGGAATCCGATCATCTTTCATTCTTTGAACATGTTCTTTCCAGTTTTTTCTAGATTATTTTATTTTATCTAAAAGTTTAAAAATATTTAGCTCATTTCTAATATCTTCACTTCTTCTTTTATCTAGAAGTTCGCAGCCGGCCACACTTTTCAGAAATCTCATTTCAGCTGCTTCTATGATCTTCTCTTCTCTTTTAGTTAAAACCCAAAATTCACTAACATACAATAGTAAGGGGATTGCCACTGCTTATAAAATTTTAGTTTTGTTTCCATTCTTTAAAAAAAAAAGTTATCTCACAACAGGCCCGGAGGCCCTTGGGGTAGTAGGAGGTTAAGGCTCCCACTTTTTCTAGACAATCGGCACTTCATGTCAGCCGGGTTGTCAGCCCTGCGTGACGGCCTCCTTTACCCCCAGAACAAGAGCCTGGTACTCATTTCCGTTAGAGGCTGAGTCGACCCCAGGGCCATAGTACCGCCAGAGGGTTTGGGTCAGTTTAAAAATCCGACCCCAACGGTACTTGAACCCTCGACCCTCCGGCTTGTAGCTCAGTGCCTTAACCACTACGCTACGGCGTGCCCCATTCTTGTGTTTTTAAATATTACACGTATATAATTAAATTTATTAAGTTTGTTAAATAATCTCCATTTTTAAAATAGGAAATTTCATAACCCAGGTATTTAAAATGGTTCACTTGTTTGTTTAATTTCTTTGTGCTTGTAATTATTGTTTCTGGGTATTTGAATTCATCAAAATGTTCCTCATTGTCAAAAATATGATTAATTTGATTAGCTGTATCATTGCGCCCAGTTGCGCTTTCTAGTTATAAGTTACTATAATGAAGAAGATATTTCAGATGAATAAGGTTTGAGTACATCTATAAAAGGGAAAATAACTTAAAAGATTTTTTAAAGCCAAATGTTTGAGATTTTATGTAGTTTCAGATTGTGAACAGTTTACGAACGAACTGGAGGATGAACATACCTCGTCGAAATACGAGGAGTTTAGAGAATATCTGCTGTCGCTACTCAGTCTAATGTTGTGTCTTAACGTCTCTAAAGCACTTAATTCGATGTGACAGTCAGATTTCTCGCCAATAAAACAAAATCAGTTAAATTTCCATCGATATACTTCTTCCGAGCTAAGTTCAAGTTGTAATGTAAACAAACCAGATACATGAAAGCGTTTTCATTAGTCGAATAACGGATTTACCTTTAAGCGTTTAAAAAAAAAAAGTTCGCTCTCTAACGTCCGAAATAAAGTAATAAAAAATATATCAAGTAGCACCAAGGAATATAAACATGAAGATTAAAGATGAGGCCATTGAGCAAGTGGAGAGCTTCAAATACTTGGGTTGTACAATTAGCAGTAACATGAACTGTGGTCAAGAAATAAATTAAAGGATAGCAATGGCAAAAGAAGCTTTCAACAAGAAGAGAAGAATTATCTGCGGACCATTGGCAAAAGAATTGCGGAAGAGGTTAGTGAAGTGTTTTATGTGGAGTGTAGCATTGTATGGTGCAGAGACTTGGAATTACGACGGAATGAGAAAAAGCGACTGGAAGCTTTCGAGATGTGGATATGAAAAAGGATGGAACGTATAAAATGGACAGACAAAATTAAAAAATAAATATGTGCTAGACAGAGTGGGTGGAAGAACAATGCTGGAACTCATAAAGAAGAGGAAAAGAAACTGGATTCGACACTGGCTAAGAAGAAACTGCCTGCTGACGGATGCCCTAGAAGGAATGGTCAGAGGATGCAGATAAATACGACAAATGATAGACAACATTAAAATTAATGGTTTGTATGCGGATACAAAAAGGAAAACTGAGTTAAGGAAAGAATGGAGAATGCTGAGTTTGCAGTGAAAGACCTGCTCTTGGGCAGAACACTATGTATGTATGTATGTATGTATGTATGTATGTATGTATGTATGTATGTATGTATGTATGTATGTATGTATGTATGTATGTATATAAGTAGCACGTGTCTATATCAGTTATATGGGAGAATTGTAAAATAGATATAGCGAATTTCGTTTCAGTTGCGGATCGTAAAGGAAACACCATGTTTTCTCTCGAGTTTTTATCCTGTTGAGAAACGTCGGATCATCGTCAGCACTACTGATGAGTCACCACAAATCGTCATGTGATCATCAAGTTGGTCTTCTGACAGATTCCTGGCGCACTGTTCTGGATAATACGGAGACATATTCAGGGTCTTGCGTTTAGTTCGAATTGTTTGTGGCTGACCAGTACGCACATCATCTTCCAAACTGTATCTTTCTTGCAAATACATCGGTATCACCTAAACACAACACCGTGACTCAATTCGTACTCGCCGTAAACTTGCTGCATCATTTGAAATGTTTCGGCAGCGGTCTTGCCTAATTTCTGACAGAACTTGATGTTTGCCCATTGCTCAAATTGTGACATCTCGAGTTCCGACATGCGCATTCAAATCACCGTCACAACAAAGGCCGTAGTTCTGCTTGCAGTGCATGCACTCAAACTGTCTCTTGCTGGGACGAGAGACTAAATGACAGGGTACCATACCACGGTGCCACCTATGCGCTATAGTGCAATACAGCGCCACTATGCGCTCAGTCTTAAAACTTAATGATTGTACCACGTATATACAGGATGTTCGGAATTGTCCATGGCATTTGTTGGAACTCAGCATAAAAGGACAAAAATTATAATTGGAGCAAACACCATTGAGAAATTAATTTGTTTTAATTATCTCAGATGCATGATATTGTACCTCCAAAATTTGGACATGGAGAGAAGAAATTAGGGAAATTTCAACAGATATGTGGTTCAATATGAAGATATTTGTGAAATAAGACCACAAGAGAAACTCAATTGAAATTTTACACAAACAGTAGCTGTTCCAACGTTAACATACGGGTCTGAGACATGGCCTTTAACGATCTCTGATAAACGTAAAATTGAGATAATAGAAATGAGATTTCTGAGATCCGTTGCATGTGTATCTTTAAGAGATCAAAAAGAGAAGTCAAGATATCAGAGATGAATTACAAATATATAATATAAACGAGAGAATGTACAGAAATAAATGTAATTGGTTTGAACATGCACAGAAAATGCTAAATAACTGTTTAATAAAACAGATGCTTCATTATAGACTTCCTTCAAGGCCGAACAAATGTAGGAAGACCAAAACGACGTTGGAAAGGACGACCTGTAGTATATTGTGCATCGGGGAGCGGAACGGACCAATAGACCCATACCTTGAAGATGATGATAATGATTATGTTCGGAAATTCATATTATAAAACTTCTGACAATGGCTGAGTAGACAATGTTTTGAATAGACAGCCATTACAATGTGTCGGAGTTGCCGGTGTTGTTTTCAACCGGATAGGAAGTGCATGACGTCAGGAGAGCACTATGTCAAATGAGGTGTGACGTAAAGTTCAGAATTAAAAGACGTTTGACTCATTTCAGAAGAAAGTCAAATTTATTTGGTAACAATACCAAAGTAACAAAAACACATTCACTGATCACTATAACAATTGTGTCAACAGTGGAAAAACAAATTTGTTTCTGTCTTCTGCACTGGATGTATCCCATACAAAACCGTTCACTACAACAGATACTCGATGTAACGACCACCAACGTCGTTGCACACTTTGTACCGACGAATCATATTCCGGTACACTCGTTCCATCACACCTTGTAGTACAGCGACCATGACTCGTGATGTAATTTACTGCCTATCCGGTTGCAAAACAACACCGGCAAATAAGACACATTGTAATGGCTATAGCACAGAAACGCTACGTTTCCGGACATGGGTTCCTATTCAAAATTGTGTCTACTCAGTCCCCTCTACTAGCCCTAGAAGTTTGCAATATGAATTTCCGAACATCCTGTATTGGACGTTCAATAAATAATGCACATACTTAAATATTTTCAAACTTACAGACCGAATAATTAAATATAGGAACGACTGGAAAGAACATATTGATAGAATGCCAGAAGCAAGATTTCCAAAATTATTGCTAAATTATAAACCGCACGGAAGGAGAAATGTTGGACGCCCATACACAAGACGGTCTGAACAATTTTAACAATTCTAGCTTTCATGGAACCGGAACGAGCCAACAGGCTTAATCCCTGAATGATTATGATGATGATGATGATGATGATGATGATGATGATGATGACGATGACTTAATATAAATACCTTGAAATTGGGTAGTATTGATTTAACTGAAAATATCTTCTTCTTCTCCCTTCTTCTTCATGCAAGAATTAAATATTTTTGGTTCGTTCCGGCTGCTGTGTTCACCTCTAACGAGGGTGTCCCCGATCTATTTTTCCTCCTCTTGGTTGATGGTTCAGGCTTCTCCAAGGCAGTCTGTTGGTATCCATTCTGCAGACATATTCATACCATTTTGTCCTACACTCTTCTATATTGTCTGTCAAACTGAATATTTGTAGTTCTTTACTCCGTCCTTTATCCATTAAAGTATACATAGCCATAAATCGTAAATATTTCATTTTCTGCTGCTTCTATTCTTTTAATTGACTCTTTATTGAGAGTCCATATTTCTGAGTTTATACAATATTGCAGGCAAAGCCAATACTTTATAAAATTTTAAATGTGTTTATTTTCTTACTTTATTTTCCAGTGTTCTTTTAAGGGGCCACCTAAATATTGAAATATTTGTAATGTATTATTTATGTATTTTCCTCTATTAAAACCTAAAGATACACCTAGATAATTGAAAACTTTTACTTGTTCTAGCGTTTTGTTATTTAGTACTATTTTTGTTCTTTCCATTTCTTTGCCACACTGGGCCATTACTTTAGGTTTTGTTGAAGAAATTTCTAGGTTGTAATCTTGTGCAATAATATTTAATTTAAAAATTGCTTTTTGTAAGTCATTCTCTGGAAAAGCCATTATAAGCCTGATCATCAGCAAATATGAGTGTGTCAACACGAATTTTATTATTAGAATTGAAAGTTACTTGCCATTTTCTGACAAATTCGTTCAATATATAAATTGAAGAGAGTGGGTGAAAGAGGGCTCCTTGTCGTAATCCTTGATCCTGAAAATATATACAACTGTTATTCTCCCAGTTATATTATACGGATGCATAAACATGGACTCTTACTTAAAGGACACCTGGTAGAGTTTGCTTGCAAATTGTTATGCCTAGTCAACACTTTAAACAAACTGTATTTTCTATGGAACTACACTTCCTAGGACAATAAAAATTGTACATCCAATTAAGGCAGGTTTTCTGATGGTACTACTGTCATTGATTTTTATCTAGCATTAATTTCTTTCATTTTGCCAGGGTTTTCAAATCATATAATAATAAACAAAAAAATATACATACTCCCCATATGGGTACACTTTTCTCTGAACCTAATAATCAGAACTGCACTATTCTTTTTACTGACATTGTTTGTGAGTGATTTGAGATAACCAGTGAACAATTTACTCACTTGAGAGTCTAACATATTTTATAAAAATGATTTACCTTAAGATTTTTTTTGCATTAATTTTTTTTTTCTTGAGAATAGTATATTTTAACAACAAAATATTTGACCGACTGGATACAGCTAGACACTCTAAACATCCACAAAAATACTCAAGCTTCTATGTTACATAGTTCATGAGAAATGTGCACCTGAAACTTAAAAAATCATTTTTTTTTGTAAATTAATATATGATTTGAAGACCCTGGTAAAATGAAAGCAATTGATGCTAGATAAAATTCAATGACAATAGTACTATTAGAGGCACCTGCCTTAATTGGCTGTAATTTTTTTATAGTCCTAGGTAGTGTAGTTCCATAGAAAATATAGTTTGTTTTAAATGTTGACTAGGCATACAAATTTGTAAGCGAACTCTACCAGGTATCCTTTAGGGAGGAGAAAATATTACGAGTATTTGAGATTAAGTTCCAAGGAATTTTTTCGTGCCAAAGAAAGATGAAGAGACAGGCGAACTGAGAAGAGTACATACCTGTGAGCTATATAATCTTTATAGGCTATTTAACTCGTGCCACAAATGCTAGTCAATGACCAATCACGTTTCAATGAATGTTGTTTTACAACCAATGACAGTCGTGTTTCACCTCGCTCTTTATCGATTTCTCTTTATCAGCTCCTACTTTTGTGATAAAGAAAGCTCCTCCTTTTTAATGTTCTGAACAGTTCAAAGCATTATTTTTCTTCAACAAATACATTGAATATAGCAAATGATGAAAAGATTCCTTGATTTTACTGAGTTGTTTAATAAAAAGTAAATGAATAACCCGTAATGTTGATTATGATATATGTTAGATGTGTTTCATTATTTCTCCACTTGGGTGCACTCTTACAATATTGCGATCTTATTTGGCAATAAATAATATGATCAAGCAGCAGTGAATGAACGTAACCTCACATTTCTGATTTGTTTTCAAACATCGCCATTTACATTAAATATATAAATATTTTAAAATAACTATAGTTAAACACTGATTTGTGAGTAAACAGCTTAATTTTATTCGTTAAATAGTCCTAACAAATGCCACTCTTGATTTCCAAATTCTCTAGATAAATTCACTCCTCACTTCGTGAGTCGTTAATTTATCGATAATTTGGAAATCACTCGTGGCATTACTTATAAAAACTGTCTCCCCAAGTAAAGTTAACCAAGATATAAGCTAATTTTTATAATGAATATGTTATATATAAATAAAATACAAGCCTTCGCCTGTTAAAGATGTGCATGAAATGCTGTGCTAATTAGCAACAGAATACGTAAATATGTAAAAACACAAGAAGCAGGTTTAATAACAAGATCGGTCGATCTACACACAATTTATATCACGTCTGATGGACAATTAATGTAGGACCGGTCCATTCAGTGAAACCCTAGACTTTCCAATTAGAACTAACTCTACTGAATGGCCATCTCTCGCTCTAATGAAGACAGTAATGACAGACATCGCAGCTCCGACACTGGAACGCCATTATCCCCTTCATCATACCGCCCGGCTACATGAAGGAATTCATCATTTTATATACATCATCTAACTACAGACGTACTTTGCATTATGTACTGGAGAAAAACGAAATATGTGCTTATTCAAAAGTTTCTTGTAGTTTTCTTTCATTAATGATGATGATGATAATAATAATAATAATAATAATAATTCTTACTGGTACTATCGAAACTGTAGGTTCATGGCCGCGCAGACATAAGCTCTCCATACATCCCTATCCTGAGCTAATGCTTTCCAATCATTCCCTGTATAATCTACTTCCCTCAAATCGTAGTTAATGTTGTTCTCCCACCTCATTCTTGGTCTACTAACTGGGCGTTTTCCCTCTGGCTTTCCTACAAGAAGCTTCCATGCTCGTCTTTCATTCCCCATACGCGCAACATGTCCCGCCCAACGCAGTCTACGTGACTTAACTGTTCTTATTATATCTGGCTTCCTATAAAGACCATTAGTTCATTGTTATGTAGTCTTCTCCATTCACCTGTCATAATAATAATAACAATAATAATAATAATAATAATAATAATAATAATAATAATGGAATACGAGTATACTAAGAATGAAGTTCATACAAGGGAACTGTCAACCATTGCATGCCTAATCGTATCCTGAAATTTCTTCCAGCGAAGCGTTGTGATGTACCATGGCCATGTTCAAAAATTTATCTGCCGTTTTTAACTGCAAGACACAGAAATCGAAGCCAGAATCGAACAATGGAAACCCACTGTACGGAGCAGATGGACTCCCTACATCAGTAAGAGCGGAGTGGAGGGAAGGTGGAACGCGGCGAGGAAGGCAGGAAGAGAGGGTTATCCAATTTACCAATTCACGAGTTGTATTACTTCCCTATACTTTAAATGAGAGAATTGGCGCTAGATATTAATGTGTTGCAGTTAAAAATGATAGATCATATTTTGGACACGGTCTTCGTATATCAGAATGCTTCTGTGGAATATGTTTCAAGGTAGGATTCAGTATTAAATGATTGATAGTTCCCATGTTAGGAAAAATTTTGCACCAAAGAAAGATGAAGAGATAGGCGAATGGAGAAGACTACATAGCAGTGAACTACATGGTCTTTATAGGAAACCAGATATAATAAGAACAATTAAGTCTCATAGACTGCAATAGGCAGGATATGTGGCACGAATGGGGAATGAAAGAGGTGCATGGAAGATTCTTGTAGTAAAAGTAGAGAGAAAACGCCCAGTTAGTAGACCAAGAACGAGGTGGGAGAATAATATTAACAATGATTTGTGGGAAGTAGATTATACAGGGGATGATTGGAAAATATTAGCTCAGGATAGGGATGTATGGAGAGCGAATGTCCACGCGGTAAGAAGCTACAGGTTCTATAGTACCAGTCAGTTAGTTAATAATAATAATAATAATAATAATAATAATAATAATTATTATTATTATTATTATTATTATTATTATTATTATTATTATTAACAACTCAATGATGCAAATATATATATATATATATATCAACGAATGTATGTCTGTTTGTCTTTTATAGACTTCTAAATCGTTCAACCGATCTTCGTGAAAATTTGTATATAGGGCCTACATGGTTTCAGATGCGACGAGTGTTTAGCCGTTATCAATTATGTTCTAAAATCTTTAAGTCTAGGAGTTCACCTGAAACGAAAATTTAAAAATCGCTCTAGCGATCGCAATTTTCGATGTTTCACAACAAATCTCGGAATATTCTATTTAAATGACCTGAGGTGTGTATTATCCAAAAATCAGCAAAATCCGACCATTTGAAGTGGGGGTTTACCTGAAATTTTAAATTAAAAATTTACTCTAGCAACCGCCGTGTTTTCGTCGCAGTGTATACCATATAATTAATTAACCCTCAACATTTAATTTATTTAGGCGGAGCAGCGCACGTCGGGTATTCCCTAGTAGCATATAAATACAAAAGGAATATATATTTCGTCATTTTTGGTGTCTTGTTAGTTCGATCGATTGTGGAGATTTGGAATAAAAAAATCGTTTGGATGGGTGCTACCACAACAGCAACATTCCTTCGGAATACGTTAAAAGGACAAGTCCCAGGAATTTGAGCTCGTTAAGTTTATATATTCGTTTCTAGACTATTTGTTATTCTCCTTGTATAAAATTCCCAGCTTTGTGTCATTAGCAGTTTAGATTCAGAAATTTAATGATCAGGAAAACAAGAAGTAGAATCTATCTGACACCAGATGTTACGCATCATTCTATTACTGTTAACTGATTCAGTGACATCACCGCTTAACTACGTTAAGCAAATAATGAGAATGTATCTGAAGGGTTCATTGAAAATATGTATATAAATAAAATTATTTTTTGCGCGATAGTGTGTTTTGTTGTACTTACAGCAATGGCGACCATGATTGAAAGTTCAATTTCCTACATTTCGGGGTCGCCAACCTAAATAACTATACTGTAATAAATAGGGAGCGGACTTTTATGTTCTAAAAGCTATTCCAAGCAATGGCACGACTTGGTGCCCAGAACTGGGGATATCAAACTTTCAACAATCTGATACTATATAAGACGCTCTACCAACAAATCTGCGCCTATGCTGCCCACGGATGGGCACGTAAGCTCAACAACAATCAGAAAAGAAAGCTACTAGCAGCACAACGACAAGTCCTCATTCGGGTCACCAAAGCATACAACACAGTATCGCGAGCTTGCCTACCTGTGATAGCAGGAGTACTTCCCATCGATCTTTATATTGAACGTCGAATACATCGCTATAGGCTGCGTAGAGGACTCCCAATCTACATTGAAGAGTCAGTTCTCACCCCCGAGCTTTAGAACCCGATGATCGGGACGCAGCCTATAGAATCATCGATGTTCACCTTGAGGAAAAATGGCAACAACAATGGGAACAAGAACAGCATGGTCGTCAAACTCAGGAATTCTTTCCTAGAGTACGGGCGAGAATGCGCATGCCATGGATAGTGCCGAACCACAACGTGACTCAATTGCTGTCTGGGCACGGGCTTTAAAGGGTAAACTGTTTGAGAGAGGACTCGCTGAAACAGCAGTGTGCGATTGCAACAACCCTGAAGAGGACACCGTCACTCAGGGGCTATATCATTTCACTAAGTACGGTGTCTTCAGAAGGGAACTCGAGTTTGCAGCTATGGAGGGAGGAGTCCACTGGCCGCCGCCCCTGGAGTACTGGACAAGGAAGCAACCGTACAAAGCAATCACACGCTACATCGGTAGAGTTCTACGATTAAGAATTGAAGAAGATGGCAGAAGAAGAATGATCCGTCATTAACATTCCCATCTTCATAATCACACACACATACACATAAACACAAACAAACAAACACAAATTACACACACACATACACTAACACAAACAAACACAATTACTCTCAAATCACGTATCATCAAAACAATTATCATTACTTTAAGTATTATGTATATTTATTCTATGTATCACTAAACACAAACAAACACACAACACTTTTCACTTTATGTAACATCTACACTTCATATACCCGAAATCTGTATGTATTATGGTTTATTTACTCAATAAAGATTAGATAGTAGTTAGAGACATAGATCAGACCCGAGGATAAGGGCATTATCCCGAGGTAACCCGGGGGGTGGTGGTTGGGCTCTAAATAAAAAATAAATAAAAAATGATCTAAAAGTTAAGATTGCAACGTACTATAGTGGTAAAATTAATGTAATAAGCGCTTTATATCCAATCAACTGATTTTTTTTATAATATTGTAGCGAGTATTACCACGCCCTGATAACTATTTTGTAGCGACTTGGTTTTACCAACCATGCGCTGCTTAATAATTTTGTACGTAGACGTCACTGCTACCTTCCGGGATCGCTGGGTTATGATACTGCTGTACTTAGTAAAGGATTCCAAACATTCAACGAAGTTATTTACAACAAAAACAGCCTGCCTCGGGCCCATAGAAGGCGGCTAACCATTCATCTTTCTTTTTACACTTGAACCTGCATATGAGTATAACACTGATTATAATTTGCATGGACTGAACTAATTTCGTAATGGGATAGAGAACAATGGCTATTCTTAAAATAACAACAATGGGCTTAGCATATAAAATATTGGTTTTTAATACAAAATAAGTGTGGATATTATAAAAAAATAAAGTAATATAAATAACAAAACTATATCTTGGAACAATCAATCTGAGCCCAGTAATAAAACAAAAACATAATAAGATAACGACGTACCATTCAAACAATCACACTCAAACGTCTCTAAGCAGAATCGAAAAGTCCTTCTTCCATGCTGACTTAGATTAAATTAAATCCGACCATTCTTCGGTGTACAATCCACATGCTTATCTTCTGCATTACCATGCTAACTTCGTCCTTTGCATGGTACACCAGAGTAGGATTCCAACACATGAATCCACTCGTAAAAGAAACCCAAACGCCACTTGTTAGGCCGATCGACTGACTGTCCAAGTCCACTCAGATTTCCGAGCATATATCAGGTTCGCCAGGAGAAGGGATGTGCGCTAGCAAGATGCGCAATGGAAAGGGTAAAGAAGGAAGGGGTATAACCACACGGAACACAGGAAACATTGGCAGGCTTCACAAATGTTCGTAAGCGGGAAGGAGCACGAAGATGATAACTGAACCGCAAAAGGCACTTTCGGTTCAATAGCTCCCGCTACACCCTCCGGGTAAAAAGAAAAAGTCCATAGACTTCCAAATAAAGTCCAGAGAAAGCAATCCCCCGTTGGGAGGGGAACATAAGCACTATTGGATTCCAGCGGTAACTTCAAAGCAAATCTTCCATCGTCCCCAATATCACGATCACCACACCCGCTTTCATGTAGACTATTCCAGCGCTGAAAAATAGACTCCAATTTGATTCAGCCGCCATAGCACAACATTGCGGCGTTCCAGGTGAAGACTCGGGTGACGATAATCCTCGGATTGCCGGATCGCAATCCCGTTTCCACCGCTTTCCAGGAATCCATAGTTCCAAAGCCACTATGTTGGTCAGCTGGGCACTCGGGGGGTCGGCCGGATCCTCCAAGCGCTCGACTGCCGAACACTCCAGGCATATAGACTGTAGAACTGCCAACGTTTTAAGGAAAGGTAAGCATACAAACTGAAACAAAGAACAGGCGAAAACAGGAAAGCAGAACCATAGATATGCTTAATTTAACATGTGTTATAATACATAGTAATTTAGCTTTAACATTCAGCTCTTTTTTCATTTATAAACAAACATGCTTGAATTTACTGGATATCACTACATCTTTTTAGCTGACTCACATGCTGTTTCATAACATGGCCACTGACGTTTTCTAACTCCAGAGTTACTGGTGTTAGCAAGCGTTTTACAACATAGGGTTCAGACCATTTGAACATAAGTTTTCCCATACGTTGTTCTCCACGATTACTAAGTGGATAAAGGCGGTAACGTACTCGATCGCCAACTTTATAAGAGACATCCTTCCTATCCTTATTATATCTGTTAGCTACGTTCTCTTTAGCAAGCTTAAGGTTCTTGAATGCTTCCTCCCATTTCTGAACTTTATCGGCTTGTTTCAAATCACTTAAATCGGCTTCCGTGATGTGCCAATTTAACTCTAAGGGATGCATAATACGTCTACCCAAAAACACAATTCGGCAGGGGTAGTTTTTGTCGACTCATGGACCGCATCATTACAACCCAAAGCGAACAACGGCAAATGTTGATCCCAAACATTTTGCTTGACATTATGAAAAATGGTAAGCCCTGCTTTCAACGAGCGGAAAAACCTCTCACAAAGGTTAGGTTTTGGATAATAGGGAGAAGTAGTAATGCGACGAACACCCCAATCGAAACACATATTCTTAAACATACGAGAAGTAAAGGCCTTAGCATTATCCGAAACAATGGATTCAGGCACACCAAAGCTCGGAAAAAAGTTTCTAGTGAAGAATTCTACAACTGCATTAGATTTCAAGGATCTCACAGGATGAAGCACCACGTATTTAGAGAACCCGTCGACAATTGCTAGAACCCCAACATTACCTCGCTTAGAACGAACTAAGGGACCAAAGAAATCAATAAAGAGTCTTTGCATGGGAGCTGTGGAGGGCTCCGCCGAATGAAGACCAACTTTAGTATTAGGGGCAGGCTTAGCTCGCTGACAATCAACGCAATTCAAAATGTATTTACGCACATCCTCACCCATATGAGGCCAATAATATTGTCTATTGAGCTTTTCCATAGTCTTGGCAATGCCCAAATGCATGCCCAAAGGAGAATCGTGATAATACTTGAGCAAAACAGGCCGCAGTACTGCGGGAACCAACACACGATTCTTCGGACCTTTTCGAGGATTGTACACTAATAGACCTCTATGTAAAGAGAAATCTGGACTATTAGTGCCAGCTCTAACTTGAGCAAACAGTCTCCTACAGTCCTCATCTTCTTGTTGATGCAATTTAAGATCTTTAAATGATGCAGGAAAGTTCGATAGAAGATTGACTTGAGGGTGCTCCGGAACTTCATCTTCATGGAACAGTCGCGATAAACCATCAGCTCAGCTACTGCGTTATCAGATCCTCTCACATGAACTACTTGCAAAATTGAAAGCAGAAAGACGCACAACCCACCTACCGATTCTACCCAGGGTACCACTGTTCTTACATAACCATGAAACTGCTTGATTATCCGAGTGAACCACAAAACGGTTATGTTCCAAAAAGGTACGGAACTTCTCACAACCGAAAACAATAGCCAAAATCTCTCTTTCGTAAATGCTGTATTTAATTTCGGCTTCATTTAAAGTGCGACTAGCATATCCCACAGGCGCTAAATTGCCTTCAATTTCCTGATTAAGAACCGCACCTAACGCCCTATCACTGGCGTCACACTGAAGAATAAATTTCTTATTGAAATCGGGAACCTGTAAAGTGGGAGCCTCGCAAAGAGCTAATTTAAGACTTTGAAAAGAAGCTTCGCATTCTTGACTCCATAAGAATTTAGTTTTCTTTTTCTTTCAAATTATTCAAAGGAAGGGCAACTTGAGAGAAGTTAGGAATAAATCTGGCATAAAAGCCCACCATTCCCCATGAAACTTCTAACGCCTTTCAAATTCTTAGGTGTAGGAAGATTTTTGATGGCTTCAACTCTCTCCGGGTTCACTTGGATACCTTCGGCTGACAGCAAATGACCCAAAAACTTATCTTAGAACATCCCAGAGTAATCTTTTCCGGATTGACAGTTAATCCTTTATTGTTCAGCCTCTCAAAGACTTCTCTCAAATGAGCGAGATGTTTGCTGCATATCAGAAGAATACACGATAAGATCATCACAGTACTGAAAAACATACTTGTATTTCAAATCTCCAAACAATTTGTCTAATTCCACGACTCAATACTTGACTACCCACACTCAAACCCATAGGCAACATTTTAAACTCGTAAAGACCATTGGGAGTGACAAAAGCCGTGTACTTTCTACTGGATGGAGTTAATGGTATTTGGAAAAAGGCGGAATGCAAATCAATTACGGAGAACACTTTGGCTCCATGAAATATTTGGAAAGCTGCTTCCAAAGTGGGCAATGGGAAACAATCAAACACCACTTTATTATTAAGCTTCCTATAGTCGATGACCAACCTATGGCCTCCACTAGGTTTTGGAACAAGAAAGGCTGGGCTCGCATAACTAGAACGACTTGGCCTAATAACACCTTGTTGCATAAGCTTATGAATTTCGCTTTGTAATAACTGCAACTTAGGTGGAGAAAACTGAAAAGGTGGAGACCGCACAGGGACATTATCCAACAATTCCAGTTCACAGAAACTGGTTTTTTGCTCTCTCCCTAATCGATCACTAAATAATCCAGGGAATTCTTTCACCAATTTAGATAATTCCTCATCCTCCTCAAGATTATTGAGAGACATAACACAACATTGTTCCGAAGGATTCTTACCATATGCATGCCCATACATACAAGGATGTACGTTAAACGGCAGCGAAACGTCTCGAGCAAATCTGAAATTACAGACTCTATTCTGAAAATCGATTTTCATGCCGGATTTCGACATAAAGTCGTAACCTAGAATAATAGGAACAGGTAACTCTTGGGCCACATAAAACAACTGGTCCCATGAAAACTTATTTATCTTTAAGTGTAAACGAACCATCTTATCTACAGAGAAAACTTGATTGTTGACTGATTTACACTTCAAAGAAGTCTTCTTCAAAAATTTCTTAGGCAAAGCAGAGATAAAGTCTTCTCGCACAAGAGAAATAGAAGCACCACTATCCAACAAACCGTCTATTTTCTGGTGGAAAACTTCCAGTGGTAAATGAGGCAAATTTGCCACAAAAGATGACGGTCTATTATTCCCTGAAGGAAATACTCTCTTAGAAGTTTGAATTCTTTTCTTACACTTTCTCGAGGAAAAAGTCCCAACATTAACCTGAGGAATGGTTAAATCTTTGGACCGACATTTCTCTAGACAAATGCCCATACCGCTGACATTTCCAACACTGTAGATTCTTCTTTGAATACTCAGAAGGACGATTCGCCGAAGTATTAGATTTATTTAAATTGTCAGCTTTACTTCTTTCACTAAAGACCCTATGTTTTTCAGCAATTTCGAAATCCGCCACTTTTCTGGCTAAGAGACACATTTCGGCTATATTTCGAGGTTTTGTAGTAAATACCAAATGCTGTCTAGTAGCCGGGGACATATTTTGCAGAATAAGGTCAATTAAACTTCTCTTCAGAAAATAAAGGATTCAACACAAGTGAAGCTCCTTGTATATTGGCGATAAATTCCAACAAAGATTCCTTAGGCAGTTGGAATCGACGTGACACAAATTTAATCCAAAAGTCTTCCAACAATCTAGGAGGCAAAACAAACGAACACTTCACATGTTCTAAACTTTCCATCCAAGAGAATCTCAACTTAACAACTTCACTCCAGATTTTCAATAAGATTCCTCCGATGCAACTCAAAATCGAGTTTACAAAATACTCATCGGGGAACCAATTTTCAATTCGAAAATCGAGTTAATTTTGATGAGGAAGACCACTAGCGATTCCTTATCTTTACCATCACAGGGATCTACTACTTTCCAATCAACTCTCGGGAAAATCCGCTGATTATTCTGCTCCATAAAAGAAGAAAGGTTGGAGACAGTTCCACTAGATAAATCTTTGATAGAGCTAAGTCTACGATCACTCATATCCTTATGCTGTTCTGCCCAAATAATCCTCTTGAGTTGTTCGTTATCTACAATGAACTTACGCTTTGTTAATATTTGTTCAGGCTGGGAGAGAGAATTCATATGATCTTTTAAGCCGCTGACGTAATATGTGTTACATCACCTTCAACTTCTATACCTAGCAGGTTTAATTCACGAACAAGCTTATCTTTGGATACTATATCTACCCAGCTAGGGCATATTTATAAAGTAAGATAGACACAAGATGTAAACAACAATAAGCGAACGTAGTATTACTTGCATAAATCAGTCTCTGTTTTGGAACGAAGAAAGATGAATCAATGTTTACGTAAAGTACAACAAACACGTAAACCAGTACTTAATAACTTCAACATAAGTAACAGCATATCTTTCAATATGAAAAATACAAAGTAAACACTTTGTTACCATTTGGGCGCAATTAAACCCAAAAAAACCCTTAACCACGCTCTGAGAAACCATTTGTAGCGAGTATTACCACGCCCTGATAACTATTTTGTAGCGACTTGGTTTTACCAACCATGCGCTGCTTAATAATTTTTGTACGTAGACGTCACTGCTACCTTCCGGGATCGGCTGGGTTATGATACTGCTGTACTTAGTAAAGGATTCCAAAACATTCAACGAAGTTATTTACAACAAAAACAGCCTGCCTCGGGCCCATAGAAGGCGGTAAACCATTCATCTTTCTTTTTACACTTGAACCTGCATATGAGTATAACACTGATTATAATTTGCATGGACTGAACTAATTTCGTAATGGGATAGAGAACAATGGCTATTCTTAAAATAACAACAATGGGCTTAGCATAAAATATTGGTTTTTAATACAAAATAAGTGTGGATATTATAAAAAAAATAAAGTAATATAAATAACAAAACTATATCTTGGAACAATCAATCTGAGCCCAGTAATAAACAAAACATAATAAGATAACGACGTACCATTCAAACAATCACACTCAAACGTCTCTAAGCAGAATCGAAAGTCCTTCTTCCATGCTGACTTAGATTAAATTAAATCCGACCATTCTTCGGTGTACAATCCACCATGCTTATCTTCTGCATTACCATGCTAACTTCGTCCTTTGCATGGTACACCAGAGTAGGATTCCAACACTGAATCCACTCGTAAAGAACCCAAACGCCACTTGTTAGGCCGATCGACTGACTGTCCAAGTCCACTCAGATTTCCGAGCATATATCAGGTTCGCCAGGAGAAGGGATGTGCGCTAGCAAGATGCGCAATGGAAAGGGTAAAGAAGGAAGGGGTAACCACACGGAACACAGGAAACATTGGCAGGCTTCACAAATGTTCGTAAGCGGGAAGGAGCACGAAGATGATAACTGAACCGCAAAAGGCACTTTCGGTTCAATATAACTTACAAAAACATTTCTTAATAATTTTTGTGTGGAATCTAGCATGATTACATTTAAATTAAAAAGAAATAATATTTTGTTTACATCACTTCTTGCTTAATTTAAAAGTAATGCGTAAAATATAAATGTAATATTGCTAGATCCCACACAAAAATTATTGAGAAACGATTTTGTAAGTTATATTATAAAAAAATCGGTTGATTGGATATAAAGACATATTAAATTAATTTTATCGCTATATTATGTTGCAATGTTAACTTTTAGATCATAAAAATCCGCTACCTAAAATAACTATACTCTAATATTACTATTACAAACCCCCATGCGGAAAGTAAAGCCACTGTCATCTATGTATAGGCTACTACATACAATCTAGGCCTATATACAAAAAATATCCAAAAGGTACAGTAAATATACATTATAACGAAACAAATCACTGCATTTTAAATGAACTGAGCTTTATTTGAAGCAATATAAAACAATAAATACGTACTTGCCGCCATGTTATCACTAATTTGTCTCACGGCCTCCTGTAGTTTCAACTAATAAACATTGTCCACACTGTTAACGTTAGTCAATTGTTTATAATGAACGCAAATTTTTCCAACAAAGATGTTATTGTTTTACTATTACCTATTTATTATTTTGAAAACACCATCGCGCAAAAAATAATGTTCAACGCACGTTTGTGAAGTGTTTTATAGAATCTCGGAAATTAAAAACCTCGCTATCGCTCGATTTTGAAACATTTTCCTCGATTCTGTAAAAACTACTTTCAAACCTCGCATCGTAATATACTATATTTTTTTATTACGAATGAGCCCATATAGGACTATGCAAAGTATTTAGAGGCGTTTCCTTTGACTCCATATTTCCCTCATTTTTTTACTATGGGCTTTCTTTCTCTCATCTGTCCATGTTGTTCTAGTTTTTTTTTTCTTGGGTTTGTCCTTTTGGTCAACCTGCCACTTGTACGCCTTAACTTTGATGGAAGAAGAAACGTTGGAAGGTTTAAAGCTGGGTGGACGGATAGAGTTATGGAATATATCCAAAGATTTAACATTCGAAATTGGTGGACAGTCGCCAGGAATAGAAAGGTCTGAAGGAGAGTTCTTAGGGAGGCTGTTACGTTAAACATGTGACTTTATTCACGCAGAAGGAAAATCAAACTATGCAAAACACGTTATCCATGAAGAACATCGCATGTTAAATATTGAAAACACCCTATGTAATGCACAGAGAAAATAATAGAGCGAAGATAAACGTACTCGAAGAGATGGAAATCATGAAAGCAGCTCACAACAACGACAACCTGATAAACGAAAACGAACCCAATACACGTAACCCCCTCTAACAGATCTTCAGTGAAACACCAGTTTTCAATCCTGCCGATGATGGGACAAGTTCCGAAAGCGCTACATTTAAATAATTAATTAAGTTGAGGAGACGGACCTTTCAGGTGAATATTCCATAATTTTATATTTTTAATTTTGAATAATATCTCAACGGAACCACATCATGAATCTTATAAAAGTTGAATAAACATGGTGAGTATTATTCTTTAATTACAGTAAATAAAACTGAGACCAGAAATTCAGTTAGATGTTCAGAGCACCATAACGTTCAACTCTCAAAAATTAGAAACTTTGAAGATGCGAGATCAGTTTATATTACACAGTAAAACTTGTTTAATCTGGAATGTGAATAATGTGGAAATCTGTCCAATGTGAACAAATTTATTGGTCAAGTTTTTTTTTTCTTAAATCTGGAATCGTCTTAACTCACTTTAAAGTTGATTTGTTCCCGAAAATGTTTCGATATATCTTCTATATCATCCTCAGCTCTGCTCAAAGCTGAGGATGATATAGAAGATATATCGAAACATGTTCGAGAACAATTCAACATTAAATTGAGGTAAGATGATTCCAGATTTTAAAAAAACTTGATTAAAAGAACCTCAATATATAACTTCCTAAAATAAACCATTAAAATTATTGGTTCCGGCGAAATAATAGTAATTTACGTGTATTTATTTTGTATAAAACGGAATCTGTGCAACGCGGAAACGGAAGGATATTTCTTCTTTATTATTTTATTTTAAATTAAGTTTTATTTCATTTTTATTTATTTGAGTTCGTGGAATCTTACACACAATTCATGAAAAAATGTTCATAAGGCGGAAAGATAGAAATAAATTAGTTTCAATTTAATTGAATTCCTGTTAGGCGAAATAACAATTAGGGATGATTCCTGCCGCCATATGAACTAGAGTTTCTACCTGTATCTGAAATTTCTTTCAGCCTTACTGCACATCCGTTATGTGAAATACAGGTTTGTTTAACAAATATTTGGCGTGTAACATCTGTCTTACAAATAATCACAGCACTGTGATGTGAGACCGATTGTGTATGTGACTTTCACAGGTAGCGTTCTGAATTTCCGGAATAAAGATAACTAAATCGTATGTATCATTGTCATTAAACGAAAAAGTGAAAGTTTTGAAGATAAAGAAAGCGAAATAATGACTACATTTAAATGTGGAAAAACCTAAGTTTATGAGATTTTAAAACACAAAGAAAAAAAATAATGAAAGGTTGCAAGGAAATGATCAAATGAAGACGAAAGCAAGAAAAAATCGACAGAAGTAATGTGGGAATGTTTTACAAGTACACAATAAAAAATATCTAAATTTTCGGACCCATGCTCCAAATTCAAGCTCTAGCTGTTGCAATATGCCTAGGGAAAAACGATTTCAAGACATCTTCAGGTTGACTGCACAGTTTTAAAAGACGACACAATGTAATGTGGAATTAAATTTGCGGGGAATCAAAGGATATGGACGAAAGTACAGTTAGTGAGTGGAAACCGAAACTGCATACTTAAATTTCAGCATATGCGCCTAAGAGACAATTCTAACGCTGACGAAACGGAACTTTTTTTTTTCGGGCGTTACCGTCGAAGTCGCTCGTACATACTATACTTCAATTTTCAACGGCAGCGGAACTACAATTAAACCAATGCAGTAAAAAAGACATATACGGTATTCTATAATCTAAGGTTGGTTAAACATTTTTGTTTTTTATAATGCGGAATTTTGTCTAATGTGGAAAAAAATCGTCTCATGCGATTACGCTTTGAACAAGTTTTACTGAATTACGTTATTTTTTATCCACCGCTGTGGTCTCGTGGCAGCGTGCTGCCTTGTCACGCAGCGGGCCCGGGTTCGATCCCCGGTCGGGGCAGTTTTTCTGGGTGAGGTTGATATCGGGGTTTTTCCTCACCTTTAAGACAAATGTCAGGAAAACGTTAAGGCCCAAACGGTCCTCGAAATCATATGGCCATCACCATCATCCTTCACCGGTGTGGAAAGCAACGGGAAGCTACCACACCTGCAATTCCCTAGTAAAGCTGCAAGCATAGCATGAAAATGCTATGATGCAGTGAAGGACCTGCCTTCGGGCAGAATTGCGATGGATAGATATTATTTTTGCCGATTTTATATGGAATGGCCCTTAAATCTTTTGTGGATCTATGTTTTAGTCTTATTAATAATAAAAATAATATTAACAATAATAATAATAACAATAATAATAATAAATCATAGTTATGTTAGAAAACGACGGTTAAAAATTTGTGGATATATTAAAAGAATAAACTCAAATAGACTTTCAAAACATATAATATAATTCTACGAAAATAGAAGTAAAGCACCAGTGGATGTCATGAAATGAATTGATTGTGTGAAAATGGACTTAAAATTGGCAGGAATTATTCAAGAAGATATCATAAACAGAGATATCTTCAAAATTCTGCAGAACTTAATGAAAATGAATAAGTTGGGAGGTCCTGAACACGGACTACAGGAAGTGATAAACCGTATAGACGTCAGATGGTTAGATTGAGTTATATGACTCACAACAGGTAGAGGCGCCCAATTATCCCACAAAACTGCACCCACCACAATAAGCGGAGTTTACGTCAGACAGTGACCTGGTTCTTTCCTTTTTCCATAGCTACTTAGCAAAACTTTTTTACTTCATGACTATCTTCCTTATAAGGTACCTTCTGAATTCAATTACACTGAGCAACAAAAAAATTTTTTTTTGTCTCAGAAAGAAAAATATGTGATTCTGATAGTATTTTTTTCTCCTGAATTCAAATATGATACAGGTTTTTCTATATCATGCAAGGATTCCGAGAGAATAGGCATTTATAATTTCAAACACTTTAATATTTTCTACAATCGTAACTACACAATATTCGAACATTCGGACTCGCCCACAAAGTAATAAATGACGATTTTCTGCTATATTTCACCTTTGTGGAGCATCCCTCTTGTTGGTCCAACAATAATCGGCCAGCATATTAGGATTCCAATTGCCTTGATATCTCTTTTCCATAGCTGAAATCTCCTAATGAAAGTGTTCCCCGTGCTCATCGCTCACTGCGCCAAGATTTTGCGGGAAGAAATCTAGGTTTATTAAAAGAATAATTACTTAAATCCATTAATTTAAATTGAAATTTAAAAAAAAAACTGTGGGTTATAGATAAATTCCAAATACATATTTGAAAACACGATAAAAAAACTGTATTAATTACAACTATTGGTACTCATGAGACAAAAATCATGACCAGTGTAATTGAAACTGAAATAAACTCCTGTGCGTGGCATTATAGGGGCGCTTGTTATCCCAACTTCTCTAAACAAACATTGAACTGAAAATATATAAAACTGTTATGCTCCCAGTAACATTACGTATATGGATGTGAAACATGGGCTTTTACTTTAAGGGATGAGAAAATATTACGAATATCTGAGAATAAAGTTCTTAATAAATGTTGGACCACAGATAGCTGTACTGGCAGGCGAATGGAGAAGACTGTGTAACAGTGAGCTATATAATCCTTGTAGGAAACCAGATATAATAAGAACAGTTAAGTCTCGTAAACTTCGATTAGCAAGACATGTGACACGAATGGGGAATAAAAGAGGTTCATGGAAACCTCTTGTAGGGAAACCAGAAGGAAAACGATCAATTGGTAGACCAAGAATGAGGTGGGACTATAAGATTAACCGTCAATTGTGGGAAGTAGATAATAGAGGGGGCACGCCATAGCGTAATGGTTAAGGCACTGCGCTACAAGCTGGAAGGTCGAGGGTTCGAGTCTCGGTGGGGTCAGCATTTTTAAATTGACACAAACCCTCTGGCGGCACTCTGGCCCTGGGGTCGACTCAGCCTCTAACGGAAATGTGTACCAGATGTTTGTTCTGGGGTAAAGGCGGCCGTTACGCAGGGCTGACAACCCGGCTGACATCAAGTGCCGATTGTCTAGAAAAACTGGGAGCCTTAACCTCCTACTACCCCAAGAGCCTCCTCAGGTCTGTAGTGGGATCACTTTACTTTACTTAGATAATACTGGGATGATTAAAAAACATTAGCTCTGGATAGAGATGTATGGAGAGCTTATGCTCGCGCTGCCATGGACCTATAGGTTTCGATAGTGCCAGTACGGTAGGATTATTATGATTATTATGATGCGATTATTATTATTATTACGACTACGACTACTATAATTTATTATTAGTATTGTTATTATTATTATTATTATTATTATTATTAGTACGATTATTATTATTATTATTATTATTATATAGGATTGGCATGTACGACGACATGCAAGGAGAAAGGGTTACCCAGACAAACAATGACAATGGTGTCCACCTGTAAGAAGAAACAGAGAAAGACCTCGAAACTCATGGATGCAAGAAATAAAACTGGAATGAGAACAAGAGGACTGACGGACATGGAGTGGGTGGATAGGGACGAGTGGAAAAGAAAAATAATTTAATTCTACAGGAATTCGCTAAAAATCCATTAATGTATAAATTTAAATGATTCAATTTTGTAGTTTTGGACAGCCCTAGCAGGTTCAGTGATGCGCGCTGGAATCAGCGAGCGCGTGCACAAGTTATACATAATCCACTTTAGCAAAACCTGGATGCGTGCTTAGTACATTTCCGTGTTTTCCAAGAGCTGCTGACACATACGTCTGTATTGCATCAACTAGTAGCTTTCATCGTAAAAAAAATGTTAAATCCGCAGGTAAACCCCAATTTCAGGCAGAGATGAGACTTAAAAGCTTCATCATTTTAATGTTAGAGTGGAAGGAGACATTTCGCCCAGCTTATTATATCTGCAAACTTAAAGAGGAGGTCTGCCAACCTGTCATTAGAGAAGTAAAGCAATTCGCATCAGTAAATGGGAATGAACAAATCACGGATGTGGAAGGAAATACCTGCAAGTAAGTGTTCCCAATTCTTCATTCCCTAAATAGATTTTGAAAATTCCTTCCCACGAAATTAAACAAATTATTGTTATTATTATTTTTTTTTAATTGCGGATGAGCGCATGTAGGACTACGCAAAGTACTTAGAGACGTTTCCATTGGACCCAAATGTCTTTCATTCTTTTGCTATGAGCTTGTTTTCTCTCATCTGTCCAAGTTGATCCAGTTTTTTTCTTCGGTTTGTCCTCTTGGTCAACTTGCCACTTATTCACCTTAATTCTAAATATATATCTGTTTGGGATATCTTCTTTAGTAATTCCTGCTAATTTTAAGTTCTTTTTGACTTCATCATCATCATCATCATCATCAATATTATTATTATTATTATTATATTATTATTATTATTATTATTATTATTATTATTATTATTATTATTATTATTATTATTATTATTATTATTATTATTATTATTATTATTATTATTACTTGGATAGAAGGAATACAAGCTGCTATGAATATCAGAGGATTGGAGGAAGATCAATGGATGGATAGAGAGGAATGGCGTTTGGTTTCAGGAAGACGGCGGCAGCTGCCACGATAACGGATGATGATGATGATGACGATAGTTATTATTATTAATAATAATAATAATATTATTATTATTATTATTATTATTATTATTATATCCATAGTAATTCTGCCCGAAGGCAGGTCCTTCACTGCAATCATAGCATTTTCATGCTATGCTTGCAGCTTTACTAGGGAATTGTGTAGGTGTGGTAGCTTCCCGTTGCTTTCCACAATTATTATATAAGAAATGAATAAATAAGATGAGAATTAGAAATACAATAAAACTTTTGTATTCACGTAGACTTTCACGGCCGGAGTTGCTATGATGATTTTGATGAAGACAACCCTTGAGGATGCCAGACGCAGTCTTTGACGAAACGTCGGGGAACTACAAGCCCCACGACCACGGCCTACAGCCCGAAAATCTTCATCAAGAGTGTCACAGTAAAACTTGTTTAATCCGGAACGTGAATAATGCGGAAATCTGTCCAATGTGAACAAATTTATTGGTCGCGGCGTAATAATAGTAATTTCACGTGTATTTATTTTACATACAACGGAATTTGTCCAAAGTAGAAACGGAAGAATATTTCTACACAATTCATGAAAAAAAATATATATAAAGCCGAAAGACAGAGAAATAAATTAGTTTCCACTTCATTCGATTCCCGTTATGCCAAAAAAAAAGGAATAATTTCTACCGCCGGGTGAAGTAGAGATTCTACCTGTACCGGTACCTGAAATTTTATTTCGGCCTTATTGCACATCCATAATGCGAACTAACACATACCTGTCTTACAAATAATCATTACAATTTAAAATGTTTAATTAAAGTTGTGAGACCGATCATTCACAGGTAGCGTCCTGATTATACAGAATAAAGGTGACAAAAGTATGCATTAAACGAAAAAGTGAAAGTGATTGAAAATATATCACCAAATTTCCGGACCAAAGCTCCAAAGTCAAGCTCTAGCTGTTGCTAAATCCCTAGGGAATAAAGATTTCAAGGCATCTTCAGGTTGGCTGGGCAGTTTTAAAAGACGACACAAGTAGTGTGGAATGAAATTTGCGGGGAATCAAAGGATGTGGACGAAAGTATAGCTAGTGAGTGAAAACCGATACTGCATACTTTAATTTTAGGATATGCGCCCAAGATACATTTTTTAACGCTGACGAAACGGGACTGTTTTTTCACGCGTTACCGTGGAAATCGCTCATACATACTATACTTCACTCTTCAAAGGTAGCGGAATTACATTTAATCCAAGGTACGTAAAAAGACATATAAGGTACTCTATAATCTAAGATTATTAAAAGTTTTAGTTTTTTATAATGCGAAATTTTGTCTAATGTGAAAAAAATAATTGGTCCCATTCGATTCCGCTTTGAGCAAGTTTTATTGTATATTCAATAAATCATAGAATTCAACAACACCGTGTCGCCTGGGAACAGCATCTTTTTTATATTAATTTTGAAGCGGAGGGCAACAGAAGAAAGGGGAGACCAAACGAACCATGGTTCAAAGAGTGCATAAGAGTATGGTGTCGGGAGGATTAACAGAGAGTGATTCAGAGAATCGGGATATATGGAGGAGTCAAATTTACAAAAGGGTTGTAGGAAAATTACTACATTATAGAGAAATGTCTAATAAAGAATTATTACTATTATTATTATTATCATTATTATTATTATTATTATTATATTTTATTATTATTATTATATATTATTATTATTATTATTATTATTATTATTATTATTATTACTCAAAGGAATTATATATTGATGGAGTAAAGATAAGAAAAGCGATAGTTTCTGTTATTTGGGATCATTTATAGAGACAGATAGGACTTCAAATAAAGAAATAGCTTAAAATATGGAAATGAAAACATAGAAATGTTAAACTCTACATTATGAGGAAAAACATAATTAATAGAACAAGACAACTGATTTATAAGGTCATCCTAAGTAAAGTAAAGTGATCCCACAACAGGCCCGGAGGCCCTTGGGGTAGTAGGAGGTTAAGGCTCCCACTTTTTCTAGACAATCGACACTTTATGTCAGCCGGGTTGTCAGCCCTGCGTGACGGCCGCCTTTACCCCAGAACAAGCGTCTGGTACTCATTTCCGTTAGAGGCTGAGTCGACCCCAGGGCCATAGTGCCGCCAGAGGATTTGGGTCAGTTTAAAAATCCTGACCCCAACGGGACTTGAACCCTCGACCCTCCAGCTTGTAGCTCAGTGCCTTAACCACTACGCTACGGCGTGTCATCCTAGAAAGTATAATGTTATATTGGTCGGAAGTTTGGACAATGACACAACAACATGCCAACAAAAGAACTGCAGTTGAAATGGACTTGCAAAAAGAGCTAAAGAAGATGACAATGGACGGGAGAAGAACAAGAGGAAGACCAGCCAAGAAATGGATAGAGAGTGAATGCACATCCAATACGTCTTCCTCCGAAGAGTGATTTTGGTCATAAACAGGATGAAAATCCTACAAATTATGTTTAAGAAGAAGAAGAAGAAATCGATTTTTGCAGAAGAGCTGTCTGAAAATCTCGATTGGAAAGACAGATAGTACTAAATGGATGAATGCATTAAGAAGTATAATGGATGAGATTGAACAACAGAAGACTAATGTGGTATGGACACGTAAGCAGAATGCAGGATGGAAGACTAACAAAGGCTGTCCATACAAGGAATATTAAAAGAAGGAGCAAAAAAAGGAAGACCAAAAACCATCTGGAAGACTAACATTCAATGAGGATATTTGGTGTAACGGATCAAGACACAGAGGACAGAGAGCGATGGAGAACTTTAATTAAAGGAAATGTATGAATGTGTATTATAAACTGATAATATATATGTCAGTAGTCATTTATGTAAATTTTTAAGAAGTGGCTGATTTCAAGTACCTAGGAACAATAATTACAAATAGGAATGAGATGCACAAAGAAATTAAACATAGGCTTAATTCTGGAAATGCATGCTATTATGCATTACAGGCACTCCAGTTGTCCCAACTCCTTTCAAAAAAACTTTAAAACTAAAAATATATAAAACAGTTATTCTTCCAGTTATATTATATAAATGCGAAACATGGACTCTTACTTTAAGGGAGGAAAGGAGATTACGAGTATTTGAGGATAAAGTTCTTAGGAATATGTTTGGGCCAAAAAGAGATGAACATACAGGTGAATGGAGAAAACTACATAATAGTGAGCTACATTATTTGTATACAAAGCCAGATATAATAAGAACAGTTAAGTCTCGTAGGCTGCGATGGGGCAGGACATGTGGCACGTATGGCGAATGAAAGAGGTGCTTGGAAGCTTCTTGTTGGAAAACAAGAGGGAAAGCACCCAGTTGGTAAACCAAGAATGAGGTGGGGGAATAACATTATCCATGATTTGAGGAAAGTAGATTATACAGGAGATGATTAGAAAACATTAGCTCAGATGGGGATGTATGGAGAGCTTATGTCCGCGTGACCATGAATCTACAGGTTTGATAGAGCCAGTGAGTTGGTCAGTTAGTCATTTATGTATTTTTAAAGCTCACTATAATCATTAAGATAATGATGAGAAAAAGTAATAAACAAAAATATTATTATTATTATTATTATTATTATTATTATTATTATTATTATTATTAAGTTGTGATGCAGAGTTTGGACACCCCTTGTATGACCAGTCATGCACAGCAGAAAGCACGTAGGATCGGTAAAGTGTATTAAAATTCACTCACCCTTTTTGTGTTTTTGTTCCTAATTCACGCTCACACATGAATAAATTTATAAAGAGGGATCAGCTTTAGCAGAACTAACTAGCTATGTGTTTATAGAATTAATTAACTATGATAATTGTTTCCCTTGTACACCAGTGTCAGTCAACACTCCACAGTATTTACTAACAGACAATCTATGTTATTTTCGGATGCAACATCTTACAATGAAATAACTGTGGACAAAAGCTCTCTATAAATCCCTATCCTCATCTAATGTTATCCAATCATTCCCTGTATAACTCGCCTCATTCAAGTCATTATCATAATAATAATAATAATAATAATAATAATAATAATAATAATAATAATAATAATAGCTTTATTTTACCTGGCAGAGTTAAGGCCTTAAGGCCTTGTCTACCACTCAATCAGGTTTTTAAAAAATACAAAAAAAAATAGTCTTACATCTAAATTACAATATACATAAACGATTACATGTTATGAATACAATACAATTAATATTTATAATGTATAATGAAAAGGCCTCTAAGCAAAATTTACCGAATTTTCCCATCCTAGTACTACCTTGGTTTCCTAGATGTCAGTATGAGGCGGAACGCTGACCACGTACCACTCAAAATGACATCTATACGAAAACAAGTGTAACTAAATTAGTATGGTTCAAATTCTTCCCAAACCGGGGCTACAGGAACCCGGGGTTCTACCTATTAAGGAGGACCAAAATGGATCGCTCACCGCCAACACTTAAGTGATGGCCGCAGAGCTTTCCATCTATCTATCTATCTATCTAGCAGGAAATTCTTCCCTGTAGGGGGAGAGCACCTAAATCTCTGTAAAGGGAAAACATAGGCTTACAATACAATACAATACAATTTTGATATCACATGGCGCCCTACAGCCCATATCGAGCCCTGCCCTACCTGTAGATTATACAGAGGGTGATTTGAAAATATTAACTCAGAATAGATTTATTTAGATTTATTTAGCCCGGTGGAGTTAAGGCCATGTGGCTTTCTCTTCCTCTCACCACAAGCATATGTTACATTTAAATACAAAAAAATTACAATAATAGTACATACTCAACAATTAATTATCTGTCAAACTGAACAATAATAAAAATATTGTCTAATAATACAATAAAATTAAATACAATTAAAATTAAATTAATGAAAGAATGCGTACACAAAGGAATAACAGCTCGAATCTACTATACACGAAAAGAAAAGAAAAAAATACAAATAAAGTAATAAACTATAATGAATTAATCTATCGCTTATTATACAAGGCATTAGGTAAATATATTGACAAATATTAAAATTATTTTTATTAAATAATGAAAAAACAAATTATTAATTATTAAAAAGTAATATTAGTGAGTTGTTCCTGTTAATAATTTTATTTTCAATTTGTTTCTGAAAGATGGTAAAGTTTGGCAGTCTCTGACATAGGGTGGAAGGTAATTCCATGTTGTAGCAAGAGAAACTGTAAAAGATTTCGAATAATAGGTAGTGTGATGAGGAGGGATATAAAGGACAATGTGCTGAAGGGATCGGGTATCTAATTTATGTGTATCAGAGAGTCTAGTGATGCGGTGTGATAAATAATAAGGTAATGATGTGTGTAATATTTTATAGAGGAGACATAGTGAATGGATGGTTCTACAATCTTGTAGACGAAGCTGTGACAATTGTTCCAGGGATGGTGTAACGTGATCAAATCTGCGTATACCACAAATAAAACGTATGCAAGAAAGAAAGATTACCCAGGAAAACATTTGAATGGTGTCCACCTGGAAGAAGGAGGAGAGGGAGACCTCGAAACTCGTGGATGCAGGAAATAAGAACTGGAATGAGAGCAAGAGGACTGGAGGACATGGATTGGATGGATAGAGAGGAGTGGAGAAGAAAAATAAAACTTTAGGCACAGAAAGATGTGTAAACATTAAAATTCTGTATATAAATAAATAAATAAAAAAGAATTATGAACATCTTGAGGTCTTTGGGTAAGAACAGTATTTAGGTCAGTAAAAGAGTATCACAATAATCAAAATGGGGTATTGCAAGTGTTTCTACTAACATTTTCCTTAGAGCAAACGGATAGGGATGTATGTAGAGTTTATATCCGAGCGGCCATATGAACCTATGGGTACGATAGTGTCAATGGGTTATTTATTGGGAAATTCGTCATTAATGATGAATGGGTTTTTGTCAAACGTGATCTCAAATATCAATCATAGCAAGTGGAAAGTTGTTCGTTTGTCCGGAGGTAAGTCCAACACATATTCAAACATCTTGTTTAGCGAGGAATTTCCTGACTAACATAATGAACCGCGAAGAATGCTAACTGCTCCCCGGGTGTCGAAAACGTCTGTTTTACAAGGTAACAAGTGTGAATGGTGACCACAAATTATATATCGCATCATAAACTGAACAAGGATTATGATTTGAGCTAATAAACGTGCCCAACACCTCATTTCCTTTCATAGACCTCCCTAGTTGCACATTCCTACACAAGTATTGCTCCCGGATTTAAGGTCAACTTTCACGGTTTGTCATCCTCTATAACCAAGTTAACTTTCCTCATTTGTCTCCACGGTGGTCTTCAAACCACTGAGTCTTCTTCTTCTTTTCTATAAGCATATGCATGTTTATTTACACACACTATGTCAATGATGATTATATCTCTTGAGGGGTCTGCCCACTTCACTAATTCATCTAAGACGTAGGTTCTTCGATGCTTTAATAAGCCTCGTATCGTCTGCTTTGTCCACATGGGCAATCTAAATTTATATTTGTTCTAACCTCGGCTTCATCATTACCTAGTGTAAAGTACATATATTAATTGGTGTTTCTCGAATAATCTATCATACTTATTATTATTATTATTATTATTATTATTATTATTATTATTATTATTATTATTATTATTATATATCCATCCATCCATTGTAATTCTGCCCGAGGGGCAGGTCTTTCACTGCAATCATAGTATTTTCATACTATGATTTGCAGATTTACTAGGGAATTGTGTAGGTGTGGTAGCTTCCCGTTGCTTTCCACACCGGTGAAGGATGATGATGATGATGATGATTATGATGATGATGATGATGAAGATGAAGATAATGATAAGGATGATGGTGATGATGAAGGCCATATGATTTCGGGGACCGTTTCGGCCTTAAAGTTTTCCTGACATTTGTCTTACAGGTGAGGAAAAACCTCGATAAAAACCTCACCCAGAAAAACTGCCCCGACCGGGGATCGAACCCGGGCCCGCTGTGTGACAAGGCAGCAAGCTACCTCGAGACCACAGCGGTGGACATATATATATATATGGTATGATAAGAAAAATAAATGCCTGGACGGGATTCGAACCCGGATCTCTGAGTCTGTACCTCAGTGTGATATCCATTATACCACCAGGCGAATCCAATCCAAACACTTATTTTTCATATATATGTATTATATTCTCCATTATTACTAGATGTCGCGAGAACTCGGTCTTCACTGCCATCTAGTAGCTGACTATAACAAGTAAGCAAATTAAACAGAATATTTTTACTTTATAGCAGTGACGCTTTATAGATGATATATATATAATATATATATATATAATTGGGGCACGCGTAGCGTAGAGGTTAAGGCACTGCACTACAAGCCGGAAGGTCGAGGGTTCGAGTCTCGGTGGGGTCAGGATTTTTAAACTGACCCAAACCTTCTGGCGGCACTATGGCCCTGGGGTCGACTCAGCCTCTAACGAAAATTAGTACCAGACGCTTGTTCTGGGGTAAAGACGGCCGTCACGCAGGGCTGACAAACTAGCTGACATCAAGTGCCCATTGTTCAGAAAAGTGGGAGTTTTAACCTCCCACTACCCCAAGGGTGTCCTGAGGCCTGTAGTGGGATACCTTTACCTTTATATATATATATTAAGAATGGAAGATGAGAAATTGCCGAAACTACTATATCAATTTAATATACAAGTGATCTTCTTGGTGATAAAATATTAAAATATATTATAGATTAATAAGCTGTTAGTTTATGCTGATGATGTAGTACTACTGGCCGATAGCGAAAGAGATACTAAAGGCCAACACGCACACCCATATTGAGTAAACACTAAGAAATTGGGACTGGAAGTAAATATCAGTAAAACTAAATATATGGTCACACGTAGAAATACATTATATAATGGAAATGGAACAGCTAATGACAAATGAGGGAAATTTTGAGGAATTGGCTGAATTCAAATACCTAGGAACAATAATCACAAATAGGAGTGAGATGCACAAAGAAATTAAACATAGGCTCAATTCTGGAAATGCATGCTATTATGCATTGCAGAGACTTTGATGTCCCAACTCCTTTCAAAAAACGTTAAGCTGAAAATATATAAAACTATTATTCTACCAGTTTATATTATATGGGTGCGAAACATGGACTCTTACTTTAAGGGAGGAAAGGAGATTACGAGTATTTGAGAATAAAGTTCTAGGAAAATTTTTGGACCAAAGAGAGATGAACAGACAGGTGAATGGAGAAGACTACATAACAATGAACTACATGGTCTTTATAGGAAGCCAGATATAATAAGAACAGTTAAGTCCCGTAGACTGCGATGGGCAGGACATGTTGCGCGTATGGGGAATGAAAGACGTGCATGGAAACTTCTTGTAGGAAAGCCAGAAGGAAAACGCCCAGTTGGTAGACCAAGAATGAGGTGGGAGAACAACATTAACTATGATTTGAGGGAAGTAGATTATACAGGGAATGATTGGAAAGCATTAGCTCAGGATAGGGATGTATGGAGACCTTATGTCCGTGCGGCCATGAACCTACGGGTTCGATAGTGCCAGTGAGTAAGTAAGTATATATATACTTGTTGACCATTTTAAAACATTAATTGGTGAAATGGGCATATTGACTGTATATATATTTTACTATATCAATGGCAACCGACTAGAAAAAAAAAGAGGGAGACCAAATTTAACATGGAAGGAAAACATGAGGATAGTAATGCAAGCAAGAGGGCTAAACATTGAAGATGTCCAAGATCGTAGGCTTCGGAGGTTTGGCACGGCAAGACGACTGCAGCTGTAAGAACCCGAAGATAGATTATTATTATTATTATTATTACTATTATTATTATTATTATTATTATTATTATTATTACAAATATTATTATTGTTATTATTATCATCGTATAAAATGTTGTTTATACATGAAAGTTCCAAATCAACATTCCTAATATATTTTTAACGCTTTATAATTAGTATAGTTCGCAGTAAAATTGTTATTAATAATAAAATATTAGAATAAACTAACACATTTAACTATCTAGGATACCAAGTTACATACGAAGAGGAAAAAGATTTTAGTCAAAAAATCATAAAATTATAACATTTAACAGATTAAGAGGAATTATAAATAATATTTTCAAGCCAAACACAGTACAGCAACACTCACAAACTAGAATTTATAAAACACTGGCCAGACCCATATTATGTTACGGCAGTGAGGCCTAGACAATTCGCAGTGTAGATGAACAAAGACTAACTGCGACAGAAATAAAATTTATGAGACGTACAGCAGGTTCCTCAAGAACAGACCATTAAAGGAATTCTGAGATTTTCAAAGAATTACAAACAGATTCAGTCATGGAATATGTACAAAAATACAGAAACTGGAAATCTCATATAAGAAGAATGAGCAGAACAAGAATACCACGTCAAATCTTAAATTACAAGCCACCAGGCAAGAGATCTTTGGCCAGACCCTTCAAACCTTGGATTGAGACCGTAACAGACCACTAGGTCTATCACATGAAAGGAAGAAGAAGACGAAGAAGAAATAATCCGTGAAAGTAATGTAATATCTGGGTGGTCGATTCCTTCTATAATTATAAGGATTATTTTTAAAGTAAAAATAATAATCAAAATAAGTAAGAGTTGTGTCAGGAGGTGAAGATCGTCTTGAAGTTCTAGTAGATATCTGTAAATTTATAGATTAGGAATCAACCCCAGGAATTCTTCGGAAATGTGGTTAGTAGATAGGATTAAACCTAACTATAAGAAGACACAGCGGAGCAGTAGTGAGAAACAAACAGACTTTAATACAAAAAACGTGAGACAGGGTATCGGTAACACCGATGAAAAAAACTGTCTAACTTACAATCATAAGTTTCATACATATATACCAGTTGAGTAATGACGTAGTTACAATGTATACGTGAGAATCAATTTGGTTGTATTGTACATGTAACCAGATTCTCCCTTTCTGAAAAGCATATTGAATGCGCTTAACCTATGACCTTTTAAAAGCTAAGTCATCATTAGGTAAGACTACCTATTGTTGTAACAATCCCTTATACTGCATGACTTTTCCAAATAAATACAAAGGTAATACCTATTTAAATATTCATGACAGAATTCTTTAAAATCATTCTTCAGCATATTTTAACAAAAAGATCAATTAGGTCAATAATTGTGTTAATTTAGGACAGTCATACATTATAATGAATGTTTCATATTATAAAATATATATATATTATGATATACTTCAATATATATTATGATATACTTCAATATATATTACACTCTTCCCCCTATAGAAAGTTTTTGAATTACACAATTCGAAACTTTACTAACGAAATGTTTTATTTTTATTTCTAGTTCTATGCGCAATACATCTTTATCTTCTTCATCTTTTGGGGATACATTCTGTGGACAACTGGGGTCTCTAATTCTTTCTCCGATAACGGGGGATGACTTGAGGGACACGACAGGTGAACTCTCATCATTACCTGTAGTTTTTAGTGTATACTACACGATCATGCCCAGAGTAATTATGTATGTTAACACACAGCCTCTCGGTCGTCTCCTTCCAGCATTTTCTTGGAGTCCATTTATCCCATAACCAAAATATATAAGTTCTGTAGCTCTTACAACAGCAAATGCAACAACAACAGTCAAGGTTACGAATATGATCGTACCCATTACAGAACTCCATGTGGTTATATGTATATACCACTTCGAATAATCATTTTCTCTTCTTGCTGTTTTATTAACTTACCTAAATCATCGGCCTTCATACTGGCCATTCTCAAATCATCTACCGATGACATTAGTTAGACATAGGCATGTCCAATTGTAATTTCTCGTAGTCGTTAGTTTTATCCATATCAAAGCAACAGTCGAAGTCAAGAGGTGCTGTCGGTATAAAATCTAATGGTTAAGTTACTTACCAAATTACTCATGGCATGTAAGGTTACGTGGGCATTAAAAGCCTTGCAATTCTGTCCTAGCGATAATTTACCTTCCTTTTCAATATTGAGTTGTGTTGATTTGTCGCCACATAACACAGTCATACGATCTGGTTTTGGGGTGACAAATAACCATTCATTAGATAAATATAAGGAATCCAGTAGGATTTGTTCAATGTGAAAATTCTAGTCTCGCACTTTTTGGAACTTTAGTGTGGATGGATGAAGAAGTGAAGCTTCACAATCAGCTTCAGGGGTGTACAAATAAATCGGTATATTTTCTTTACATACATAATGCAAAAGATTAGGACGAAAACATCCTGTTAGTTCATTAGTTGTCATTTTTCCGTAATGTTGTCTCAACGGGTCACTAAAATATATTCTTTGTTTGCGCTTAGAAAAATGTAAATATTACCTTCCTTCTTGACAGGAAAAGGAAGTGTTTTTATCAAGTGATACGGAGTAGGAGAGAGAAGGGGGTATTTGTATACATATACTAGATATTGTTTATAAGAAAGGTGTGAGGTGTAAAATTAAATTTTGAAAGTCTGAAAAAAAAATTAGGGTAGTCCAGACCATTTGGTAGCGTTTGGGCTTGCAAACATCTTAATTCTTTCCACCGTATTAATTGAGGTTGAAGAGTTCCTGCGCTGCGTGTCAAACGTCTATAAGAAGCTCAAAAGAATGCTGGCATCTTCACACCTCTAGAGAATCCTATTTTTCATTGGCGAAACTAATACCTTCTATTTCCTCTGCAGGGCGTTAATCCTATTAGTGGTATAATTAATTTAATTTTATTAAACCATTTTTTAAATATTTTCATTCCGTTTCACGCCTGGCTATAGTTTAAGTTAACATGAAT
>JASPKZ010006674.1:0-20215 GCA_030220185.1 Diploptera punctata | reverse complement strand
GTATTTTCCAAAAAAATGTAAAAAAATTTCGAAATTTCAAAACTGCAAAAAAACAATCTAGAAGGGTGTCGGGATTTCTAATGCAAAAAATCGCGGTGTATAAATCCAAATTTCAAAATGAGTTTTCTAAGATTATAGTATTGGTTGTCTATCCAAAAAATGTCAAAAATTTCGAAATTTCAAAAAATGCAAAAAATACAATCTAGAGGGTGTGGTGTCATGGATTTCTAAGGCAAAAAATCCGGTCTAAATCCCTAATATTCAAAATGACTTTTCCAGGATATAGGCTGTATTTCCAATAGGTCACTTTCGAAATTTCAAAAACTTCAAAAAAGCACTCTAGAGGGCGGTCCGGGTTCCAAATGCAGAAGACGCAGTGCGAAATCCAATATTTCAAATGAGTTTTCCAAGATTATAGTCTTGGTGTTTCAAAAAATGTCAAAATTTCGAATTTCAAAAACTGCAAAAATACAATCTGAAGGGTGTGTCCGGGATTCTAAGGCACAAAATCCGGTTTTTGTAAGTCCAATTTCCAAATTGACTTTCCAAGATTATAGTCTTTGTGCATTTCTAAAAAATGTCAAATTTTCGAAATTTCAAACTTGCAAAAATACAATCTAGTGGGTGTGTCCGGGATTCTAAGACAAAAATTTCGTCTAAATCCAGTATTTCAAAATTAGTTTCAAGATTCTAGCTGGTTGCCTTTCTAAAAAAATTCAAAATTTTCGAAATTCAAAAATGCAAAAATACAATCTAGAGGGTGTATCAAGGTATCTAGCCAAAAAATCGGTTCTAATCCAGTATTTCAAAATTGAGTTCCAAGATTATGTCTTGTTGTATATCAAAAAAGTGAAAATTTAAAAATTTCAAAAACTGCAAAAATCAATCTAGAGGGTGTGTCTGGGATTTCTGATGCAAAAAATGCGGTTTAAATAAAAATTTCAAAAATTGAGTTTTCCAACGATTATAGCCTTGGTGTATTTCCAAAAAATGTAAAAAAAATACAAAATTTCAAAAAACTGCAAAAAAAAAAAACCATCTAGAAGTGTGACCGGGATTTCTAATGGCAAAAAATCCGGTCTAAATCCAAAATTTCAAAATTGAGTTCCAAGGTATAATCTTGGTGCATTTGTAAAAAATGTCAAAATTTTCGAAAATTCAATAACTGCAAAAATACAATCTGGAGGGTGTGACCGGGATTTTGAATGCAAAAAAATCGGTCGCAATCCAAAATTTCAAAATTGGGTTTTCCAAGATTATAGCCTTGGTGTATTTCCAAAAAATGTCAAAGATTTCGGATTTTCAAAAACTGCAAATATACAATCTAGAGGGTGTGTCCGGGATACCTAATGCAAAAAATCAGGTGTCAAATTCAAAATTTCAAATTTGGGTCTTCCAAGATGATAGTCTTGACGTTTTTCCAAAAATGTCAACAATTTCGAAATTTAAAAAACTGCAAAAATACAATCTAGAGGGTGAGTCCGGGATTTCTAATCCAAAAAATCCGGCCTAAATCCAAAATTTCAAAATTAGATTTTTCAAGATTTAGTCTTGGTGTTTATCCAAAAAAAGGCAAAATTTTCGAAATTTCAAAAACTTCAAAAATACAATCTAGAGGTGTGTCCGAGATTCCTAATGCAAAAAATAATGTCTAAATCCAAAATTTCAAAATTGAGTTTTCCAAGATATATTGGTGTATTTCCAAAAAATGTAAAAAAATTCGAAATTTCAAAAACTACAAAAAACAATCTAGAAAGTGTGTCCGGGATTCCTAATGCAAAAAATCCGGTCTAAATCCAATATTTAAAAATTGACTTTTCCAAGATTATAGTCTTGTATTTCCAAAAATGTCAAAATTTTCGAAATTTCAAAAACTGCAAAATTACATTCTAGAGGCTATGTCCGGGATTCCTAATGCAAAAAAGCCGGTCTAAGCCCAAAATTTCAAAATTTAGTGTTCGAAGATTGTAGTCTTGGTTGTATTTCCAAAAAAAAGTCAAAATTTTCGAAATTTCAAAAACTGCAAAAATACAATCTAGAGGGTGTGTCCGGGATTCCTAATGACAAAAAATCCGGTCTAAATCCAAATTTCAAATACTATCTAGGGACTGTGTCCGGGATTTATTATGCAAAAAATCCGGTCTAAATCCAAAATTTCAAACTTGAGTTTTCCAAGGTTATAGTCTTTCTGTTTTCCCAAAAAATCTCAAAATTTTGGAAAATTCAAAAACTGCAAAAATACTATCTAGGGACCGTGTCCGGGATTTATAATGCAAAAAATTAGGTCTAAATCCAAAATTTCAAAATCGAGTTTTCCAAGGTTATAGTCTTACCGTTTTCCCAAAAAATGTCAAAATTTTCGAAAATTCAAAAACTGCAAAAATACTATCTAGGGACTGTGTCCGGGATTTATAATGCAAAAAATCCGGTCTAAATCCAAAATTTCAAAATTGAGTTTTCCAAGGCTATAATCTTACTGTTTTCCCAAAAAAAGTCAAAATTTTCGAAAAATCATAAACTGTAAAAAATACTATCTAGGGACTGTGTCCGGGATTTATAATGCAAAAAATCCGCTCTCAATCCAACATTTCAAAATTGAGTTTTCCAAGGTTATAGTCTTACTGTTTTCCCAAAAAATGTCAAAATATTCGAAAATTCAAAAACTGCAAAAATACTATCGAGGGGCTTTGTCCGGGATTTATAAAGCAAAAAAATCCGGTCTAAATCCAAAATTTCAAAATTGAGTTTTCCAAGGTTGTAGTCTTAATGTTTTCCCAAAAAGTCAAAATTTTCGAAAATTCAAAAACTGCAAAAATACTATCTAGGGACTGTGTCCGGGATTTATAATGCAAAAAATCCGGTCTTAATCCAAAATTTCAAAATTGAGTTTTCCAAGGTTATAGTCTTACTGTTTTCCCAAAAAATATCAAAATTTTCGAAAATTGAAAAACTGCAAAAATACTATCTAGGGACTGTGTCCGCGATTTATAATGCAAAAAATCCGGTCTAAATCCAAAATTTCAAAATTCAGTTTTCATAGGTTATAGTCCTACTGTTTTCCCAAAAAATCTCAAAATTTTCGAAAATTCAAAAACTGCAAAAATACTATCTAGGGACTGTGTCCGGGATTTATAATGCAAAAAATCCGGTCTAAATCCAAAATTTCAAAATTGATTTTTCCAAGATTATAGTCTTAATGTTTTCCCAAAAAATCTCAAAATTTTCGAAAATTCAAAAACTGCAAAAATACTATCTAGGGACTGTGTCCGGGATTTATAATGCAAAAAATCCGGTCTAAATCCAAAATTTCAAAATTGAGTTTTCCAAGGTCTTACTGTTTTCCCAAAAAATGTCAAAATTTTCGAAAATTCAAAAACTGCAAAAATACTATCTAGGGACCGTGTCCGGGATTTATAATGCAAAAAATCCGGTCTAAATCCAAAATTTCAAAATTGAGTTTTCCAAGGTTATAGTCTTAACGTTTTCCCAAAAAATGTCAAAATTTTCGAAAATTCAAAAACTGCAAAAATACTATCTAGGGACTGTGTCCGGGATTTATAATGCAAAAAATCCGGTCTTAATCCAAAATTTCAAAATTGAGTTTACTAAAGTTATTGTCTTAGTGTTTTCCAAAAAAGTCAAAATTTTCGAAAAATCAAAAACTGCAAAAATACTATCTAGGGACCGTGTCCGGGATTTATAATGCAAAAAATCCGGTCTAAATCCAAAATTTCAAAATTGAGTTTTCCAAGGTTATAGTCTTAACGTTTTACCAAAAAATGTCAAAATTTTCGAAAATTCAAAAACTGCAAAAATACTATCTAGGGACTGTGTCCGGGATTTATAGTGCAAAAAATCCGGTCTAAATCCAAAATTTCAAAATTGAGTTTTCCAAGGTTATAGTCTTACTGTTTTCCCAAAAAATGTCAAAATTTTCGAAAATTCAAAAACCGCAAAAATAATATCTAGGGACTGTGTCCGGGATTTATAATGCAAAAAATACGGTCTAAATTCAAAATTTCAAAATTGAGTTTACCAAGGTTATAATATATATTTATTAAACACAATGTGTACACTAATATTACATACATGGTTTTACCATTTTGCTACTAATTCGTGAATTGTTTTGGTTCTGTTTTCGCACTTCACTAAGTGATACTTTGGGCACGGTTTGCTGCAGAGTTTACAGATGCAGGCCTCCTCGGGTTCATGGTAACTTTGTTTATGACATATTTTCCATGGAAGCCGTGAGCGGCGAAGCGTGTGTATAAGTGGCGAAGTCGAAAATTTGGTCCTTTCCATTCGTCTGTGTTAATGCTTCCGTTTCCGTGATTTCGATCGGAATCTCTCTGGCTTTTCTCTGTCTCTCCTCGATTGCTGTTTTGTATGCCTGCGTTTCTGGTAGATCGAAGTGTTTTCGGATATCTTCTATTACCAAGGTTATAGTCTTACAGTTTTCCCAAAAAAAGTCAAAATTTTCGAAAAATCAAAAACCGCAAAAATACTATCTAGGGACTGTGTCCGGGATTTATTATGCAAAAAATCCGGTCTAAATCCAAAATTTCAAAATTGAGTTTTCCAAGGTTGTAGTCTTAATGTTTTCCCAAAAAGTCAAAATTTTCGAAAATTCAAAAACTGCAAAAATACTATCTAGGGACTTTGTCCGGGATTTATAATGCAAAAAATCCGGTCTTAATCCAAAATTTCAAAATTGAGTTTTCCAAGGTTATAGTCTTACTGTTTTCCCAAAAAATGTCAAAATTTTCGAAAATTCAAAAACTGCAAAAATACTATCTAGGGACTGTGTCCGGGATTTATAATGCAAAAAATCCGGTCTAAATCCAAAATTTCAAAATTGAGTTTTCCAAGGTCTTACTATTTCCCAAAAAATGTGAAAATTTTCGAAAATTCAAAAACTGCAAAAATACTATCTAGGGACCGTGTCCGGGATTTATAATGCAAAAAATCCGGTCTAAATCCAAAATTTCAAAATTGAGTTTTCCAAGGTTATAGTCTTAACGTTTTCCCAAAAAATGTCAAAATTTTCGAAAATTCAAAAACTGCAAAAATACTATCTAGGGACCGTGTCCGGGATTTATAATGCAAAAAATCCGGTCTAAATCCAAAATTTCAAAATTGAGTTTTCCAAGGTTATAATCTTACTGTTTTCCCAAAAAAAGTCAAAATTTTCGAAAAATCAAAAACTGCAAAAATACTATCTAGGGACTGTGTCCGGGATTTATAATGCAAAAAATCCGGTCTAAATCCAAAATTTCAAATACTATCTAGGGACTGTGTCCGGGATTTATTATGCAAAAAATCCGGTCTAAATCCAAAATTTCAAACTTGAGTTTTCCAAGGTTATAGTCTTACTGTTTTCCCAAAAAAATCTCAAAATTTTCGAAAATTCAAAAACTGCAAAAATACTATCTAGGGACCGTGTCCGGGATTTATAATGCAAAAAATCCGGTCTAAATCCAAAATTTCAAAATTGAGTTTTCCAAGGTTATAGTCTTAACGTTTTCCAAAAAAGGTCAAAATTTTCGAAAATTCAAAAACTGCAAAAATACTATCTAGGGACTGTGTCCGGGATTTATAATGCAAAAAATCCGGTCTAAATCCAAAATTTCAAAATTGAGTTTTCCAAGGTTATATTCTTACTGTTTTCCCAAAAAATGTCAAAATTTTCGAAAATTCAAAAACTGCAAAAATACTATCTAGGGACTGTGTCCGGGATTTATAATGCAAAAAATCCGGTCTAAATCCAAAATTTCAAAATTGAGTTTTCCAAGGTTATAATCTTACTGTTTTCCCAAAAAAAGTCAAAATTTTCGAAAATTCAAAAACTGCAAAAATACTATCTAGGGACTGTGTCCGGGATTTATAATGCAAAAAATCCGGTCTAAATCCAAAATTTCAAAATTGAGTTTTCCAAGGTTATAGTCTTACTGTTTTCCCAAAAAAAGTCAAAATATTCGAAAATTCAAAAACTGCAAAAATACTATCTAGGGGCTTTGTCCGGGATTTGTAATGCAAAAAAATCCGGTCTAAATCCAAAATTTCAAAATTGAGTTTTCCAAGGTTGTAGTCTTAATGTTTTCCCAAAAAGTCAAAATTTTCGAAAATTCAAAACTGCAAAAATACTATCTAGGGACTGTGTCCGGGATTTATAATGCAAAAAATCCGGTCTAAATCCAAAATTTCAAAATTGAGTTTTCCAAGGTTATAGTCTTACTGTTTTCCCAAAAAATGTCAAAATTTTCGAAAATTCAAAAACTGCAAAAATACTATCTAGGGACTGTGTCCGGGATTTATTATGCAAAAAATCCGGTCTAAATCCAAAATTTCAAACTTGAGTTTTCCAAGGTTATAGTCTTACTGTTTTCCCAAAAAATGTCAAAATTTTCGAAAATTCAAAAACTGCAAAAATACTATCTAGGGACTGTGTCCGGGATTTATAATGCAAAAAATCCGGTCTAAATCCAAAATTTCAAAATTGATTTTTCCAAGGTTATAGTCTTAACGTTTTCCCAAAAATGTCAAAATTTTCGAAAATTCAAAAACTGCAAAAATACTATCTAGGGTCTGTGTCCGGGATTTATAATGCAAAAAATCCGGTCTAAATCCAAAATTTCAAAATTGAGTTTTCCAAGGTTATAGTCTTACTGTTTTCCCAAAAAATGTCAAAATTTTGGAAAATTCAAAAACTGCAAAAATACTATCTAGGGACTGTGTCTGGGATTTATTATGCAAGAAATCCGGTCTAAATCCAAAATTTCAAACTTGAGTTTTCCAAGGTTTTAGTCTTACTATTTCCCAAAAATCTCAAAATTTTCGAAAATTCAAAAACTGCAAAAATACTATCTAGGGACCGTGTCCGGGATTTATAATGCAAAAAATCCGGTCTAAATCCAAAATTTCAAAATTGAGTTTTCCAAGTTTATAGTCTTAACGTTTTCCCAAAAAATGTCAAAATTTTCGAAAATTCAAAAACTGCAAAAATACAATCTAGGGACTGTGTCCTTGATTTGTAATGCAAAAAATCCGGTCTAAATCCAAAATTTCAAAATTGAGTTTTCCAAGGTTATAGTCTTACTGTTTTCCCAAAAAATGTCAAAATTTTCGAAAATTCAAAAACTGCAAAAATACTATCTAGGGACCGTGTCCTAGGATTCATAATGCAAAAATCCGGTCTAAAACCAAAATGTCAAAATTGAGTTTTCCAAGGTTATAGTCTTAACGTTTTCCCAAAAAATGTCAAAATTTTCGAAAATTCAAAAACTGCAAAAATACTATCTAGGGACTGTGTCCGGGATTTATAATGCAAAAAATCCGGTCTAAATCCAAAATTTCAAGATTGATTTTTCCAAGATTATAGTCTTAATGTTTTCCCAAAAAATCTCAAAATTTTCGAAAATTCAAAAACTGCAAAAAATACTATCTAGGGACTGTGTCCTTGATTTGTAATGCAAAAAGTCCGGTCTTAAATCCAAAATTTCAAAATTGAGTTTTCCAAGGTTATAGTCCTTACTGTTTCTTCCCAAAAAATGTCAAAATTTTCGAAAATTCAAAAACTGCAAAAATAATATCTAGGGACTGTGTCCGGGATTTATAATGCAAAAAATCCGGTCTAAATCCAAAATTTCAAAATTGAGTTTACCAAGGTTATAGTCTTACAGTTTTCCCAAAAAAAAGTCAAAATTTTCGAAAATTCAAAAACTGCAAAAATACTATCTAGGGACTGTGTCCGGGATTTATAATGCAAAAAATCCGGTCTAAATCCAAAATTTCAAAATTGAGTTTTCAAAGGTTATAGTCTTACTGTTTTCTCAAAAAATGTCAAAATTTTCGAAAATTCAAAAACTGCAAAAATACAATCTAGGGACTGTGTCCGGGATTTATAATGCAAAAAATCCGGTCTAAATCCAAAATTTCAAACTTGAGTTTTCCAAGGTTATAGTCTTACTGTTTTCCCAAAAAATGTCAAAATTTTCGAAAATTCAAAAACTGCAAAAATACTATCTAGGGACTGTGTCCGGGATTTATAATGCAAAAAATCCGGTTCTTAATCCAAAATTTCAAAATTGAGTTTACTAAAGTTATTGTCTTAGTGTTTTCCAAAAAAAGTCAAAATTTTCGAAAAATCAAAAACTGCAAAAATACTATCTAGGGACTGTGTCCGGGATTTATAATGCAAAAAATCCGGTCTAAATCCAAAATTTCAAAATTGAGTTTTCCAAGGTTATAGTTTTAACGTTTTACCAAAAATGTCAAAATTTTCGAAAATTAAAAAACTGCATAAATACTATCTAGGGACTGTGTCCGGGATTTATAGTGCAAAAAATCCGGTCTAAATCCAAAATTTCAAAATTGAAGTTTTCCAAGGTTATAGTCTTACTGTTTTCCCAAAAAATGTCAAAATTTTCGAAAATTCAAAAAACCGCAAAAATAATATCTAGGGACTGTGTCCGGGATTTATAATGCAAAAAATCCGGTCTAAATTCAAAATTTCAAAATTGAGTTTACCAAGGTTATAATATATATTTATTAAACACAATGTGTACACTAATATTACATACATGGTTTTACCATTTTGCTACTAATTCGTGAATTGTTTTGGTTCTGTTTTCGCACTTCACTAAGTGATACTTTGGGCACGGTTTGCTACAGAGTTTACAGATGCAGGCCTCCTCGGGTTCATGGTAACTTTGTTTATGACATATTTTCCCATGGAAGCCGTGAGCGGCGAAGCGTGTGTATAAGTGGCGAAGTCGAAAATTTGGTCCTTTCCATTCGTCTGTGTTTAATGCTTCCGTTTCCGTGATTTCGATCGGAATCTCCCTGGCTTTTCTCTGTCCTCTCCTCGATTGCTGTTTTGTATGCCTGCGTTTCTGGTAGATCGAAGTGTTTTCGGATATCTTCTATTACCAAGGTTATAGTCTTACAGTTTTCCCAAAAAAAGTCAAAATTTTCGAAAAATCAAAAACCGCAAAAATACTATCTAGGGACTGTGTCCGGGATTTATTATGCAAAAAATCCGGTCTAAATCCAAAATTTCAAAATTGAGTTTTCCAAGGTTGTAGTCTTAATGTTTTCCCAAAAAATGTCAAAATTTTCGAAAATTCAAAAACTGCAAAAATACTATCTAGGGACTTTGTCCGGGATTTATAATGCAAAAAATCCGGTCTAAATCCAAAATTTCAAAATTGAGTTTTCCAAGGTTATAGTCTTACTGTTTTCCCAAAAAATGTCAAAATTTTCGAAAATTCAAAAACTGCAAAAATACTATCTAGGGACTGTGTCCGCGATTTATAATGCAAAAAATCCGGTCTAAATCCAAAATTTCAAAATTGAGTTTTCCAAGGTCTTACTATTTCCCAAAAAATGTGAAAATTTTCGAAAATTCAAAAACTGCAAAAATACTATCTAGGGACCGTGTCCGGGATTTATAATGCAAAAAATCCGGTCTAAATCCAAAATTTCAAAATTGAGTTTTCCAAGGTTATAGTCTTAACGTTTTCCCAAAAAATGTCAAAATTTTCGAAAATTCAAAAACTGCAAAAATACTATCTAGGGACGGTGTCCGGGATTTATAATGCAAAAAATCCGGTCTAAATCCAAAATTTCAAAATTGAGTTTTCCAAGGTTATAGTCTTACTGTTTTCCCAAAAAAAGTCAAAATTTTCGAAAATTCAAAAACTGCAAAAATACTATCTAGGGACTGTGTCCGGGATTATATAATGCAAAAAATCCGGTCTAAATCCAAAATTTCAAATACCTATCTAGGGACTGTGTCCGGGATTTATTATGCAAAAAATCCGGTCTAAATCCAAAATTTCAAACTTGAGTTTTCCAAGGTAATAGTCTTACTGTTTTCCCCAAAAAATCTCAAAATTTTCGAAAATTCAAAAACTGCAAAAATACTATCTAGGGACCGTGTCCGGGATTTATAATGCAAAAAATCCGGTCTAAATCCAAAATTTCAAAATTGAGTTTTCCAAGGTTATAGTCTTAACGTTTTCCGAAAAAATGTCAAAATTTTCGAAAATTCAAAAACTGCAAAAATACTATCTAGGGACTGTGTCCGGGATTTATAATGCAAAAAATCCGGTCTAAATCCAAAATTTCAAAATTGAGTTTTCCAAGGTTATATTCTTACTGTTTTCCCAAAAAATGTCAAAATTTCGAAATTCGAAAATTCGAAACAAAAACTGCAAAAATACTATCTAGGGACTGTGTCCGGGATTTATAATGCAAAAAATCCGGTCTAAATCCAAAATTTCAAAATTGAGTTTTCCAAGGTTATAATCTTACTGTTTTCCCAAAAAAAGTCAAAATTTTCGAAAATTCAAAAACTGCAAAAATACTATCTAGGGACTGTGTCCGGGATTTATAATGCAAAAAATCCGGTCTACATCCAAAATTTCAAAATTGAGTTTTCCAAGGTTATAGTCTTACTGTTTTTCCAAAAAAAGTCAAAATATTCGAAAATTCAAAAACTGCAAAAATACTATCTAGGGGCTTTGTCCGGGATTTGTAATGCAAAAAAATCCGGTCTAAATCCAAAATTTCAAAATTGAGTTTTCCAAGGTTGTAGTCTTAATGTTTTCCCAAAAAGTCAAAATTTTCGAAAATTCAAAAACTGCAAAAATACTATCTAGGGACTGTGTCCGGGATTTATAATGCAAAAAATCCGGTCTAAATCCAAAATTTCAAACTTGAGTTTTCCAAGGTTATAGTCTTACTGTTTTCCCAAAAAATGTCAAAATTTTCGAAAATTCAAAAACTGCAAAAATACTATCTAGGGACTGTGTCCGGGATTTATAATGCAAAAAATCCGGTCTAAATCCAAAATTTCAAAATTGATTTTTCCAAGGTTATAGTCTTAACGTTTTCCCAAAAAATGTCAAAATTTTCGAAAATTCAAAAACTGCAAAAATACTATCTAGGGTCTATGTCCGGGATTTATAATGCAAAAAATCCGGTCTAAATCCAAAATTTCAAAATTGAGTTTTCCAAGGTTATAGTCTTACTGTTTTCCCAAAAAATGTCAAAATTTTGGAAAATTCAAAAACTGCAAAAATACTATCTAGGGACTGTGTCTGGGATTTATTATGCAAGAAATCCGGTCTAAATCCAAAATTTCAAACTTGAGTTTTCCAAGGTTTTAGTCTTACTATTTCCCAAAAAATCTCAAAATTTTCGAAAATTCAAAAACTGCAAAAATACTATCTAGGGACTGTGTCCGGGATTTATAATGCAAAAAATCCGGTCTAAATCCAAAATTTCAAAATTGAGTTTTCCAAGTTTATAGTCTTAACGTTTTCCCAAAAAATGTCAAAATTTTCGAAAATTCAAAAACTGCAAAAATACAATCTAGGGACTGTGTCCTTGATTTGTAATGCAAAAAATCCGGTCTAAATCCAAAATTTCAAAATTGAGTTTTCCAAGGTTATAGTCTTACTGTTTTCCCAAAAAATGTCAAAATTTTCGAAAATTCAAAAACTGCAAAAATACTATCTAGGGACCGTGTCCGGGATTCATAATGCAAAAAATCCGGTCTAAAACCAAAATTTCAAAATTGAGTTTTCCAAGGTTATAGTCTTAACGTTTTCCCAAAAAATGTCAAAATTTTCGAAAATTCAAAAACTGCAAAAATACTATCTAGGGACTGTGTCCGGGATTTATAATGCAAAAAATCCGGTCTAAATCCAAAATTTCAAGATTGATTTTTCCAAGATTATAGTCTTAATGTTTTCCCAAAAAATCTCAAAATTTTCGAAAATTCAAAAACTGCAAAAATACTATCTAGGGACTGTGTCCTTGATTTGTAATGCAAAAAGTCCGGTCTAAATCCAAAATTTCAAAATTGAGTTTTCCAAGGTTATAGTCTTACTGTTTTCCCAAAAATTGTCAAAATTTTCGAAAATTCAAAAACTGCAAAAATAATATCTAGGGACTGTGTCTGGGATTTATAATGCAAAAAATCCGGTCTAAATCCAAAATTTCAAAATTGAGTTTACCAAGGTTGTAGTCTTACAGTTTCCCCAAAAAAAGTCAAAATTTTCGAAAATTCAAAAACTGCAAAAATACTATCTAGGGACTGTGTCCGGGATTTATAATGCAAAAAATCCGGTCTAAATCCAAAATTTCAAAATTGAGTTTTCAAAGGTTATAGTCTTACTGTTTTCTCAAAAAATGTCAAAATTTTCGAAAATTCAAAAACTGCAAAAATACAATCTAGGGACTGTGTCCGGGATTTATTATGCAAAAAATCCGGTCTAAATCCAAAATTTCAAACTTGAGTTTTCCAAGGTTATAGTCTTACTGTTTTCCCAAAAAATGTCAAAATTTTCGAAAATTCAAAAACTGCAAAAATACTATCTAGGGACTGTGTCCGGGATTTATAATGCAAAAAATCCGGTCTTAATCCAAAATTTCAAAATTGAGTTTACTAAAGTTATTGTCTTAGTGTTTTCCAAAAAAAGTCAAAATTTTCGAAAAATCAAAAACTGCAAAAATACTATCTAGGGACCGTGTCCGGGATTTATAATGCAAAAAATCCGGTCTAAATCCAAAATTTCAAAATTGAGTTTTCCAAGGTTATAGTTTTAACGTTTTACCAAAAAATGTCAAAATTTTCGAAAATTAAAAAACTGCATAAATACTATCTAGGGACTGTGTCCGGGATTTATAGTGCAAAAAATCCGGTCTAAATCCAAAATTTCAAAATTGAGTTTTCCAAGGTTATAGTCTTACTGTTTTCCCAAAAAATGTCAAAATTTTCGAAAATTCAAAAACCGCAAAAATAATATCTAGGGACTGTGTCCGGGATTTATAATGCAAAAAATCCGGTCTAAATCCAAAATTTCAAAATTGAGTTTACCAAGGTTATAATATATATTTATTAAACACAATGTGTACACTAATATTACATACATGGTTTTACCATTTTGCTACTAATTCGTGAATTGTTTTGGTTCTGTTTTCGCACTTCACTAAGTGATACTTTGGGCACGGTTTGCTACAGAGTTTACAGATGCAGGCCTCCTCGGGTTCATGGTAACTTTGTTTATGACATATTTTCCCATGGAAGCCGTGAGCGGCGAAGCGTGTGTATAAGTGGCGAAGTCGAAAATTTGGTCCTTTCCATTCGTCTGTGTTAATGCTTCCGTTTCCGTGATTTCGATCGGAATCTCCCTGGCTTTTCTCTGTCTCTCCTCGATTGCTGTTTTGTATGCCTGCGTTTCTGGTAGATCGAAGTGTTTTCGGATATCTTCTATTACCAGGTTATAGTCTTACAGTTTTCCCAAAAAAAGTCAAAATTTTCGAAAAATCAAAAACCGCAAAAATACTATCTAGGGACTGTGTCCGGGATTTATTATGCAAAAAATCCAGTATAAATCCAAAATTTCAAAATTGAGTATTCCAAGGTTGTAGTCTTAATGTTTTCCCAAAAAATGTCAAAATTTTCGAAAATTCAAAAACTGCAAAAATACTATCTAGGGACTTTGTCCGGGATTTATAATGCAAAAAATCCGGTCTTAATCCAAAATTTCAAAATTGAGTTTTCCAAGGTTATAGTCTTACTGTTTTCCCAAAAAATGTCAAAATTTTCGAAAATTCAAAAACTGCAAAAATACTATCTAGGGACTGTGTCCGCGATTTATAATGCAAAAAATCCGGTCTAAATCCAAAATTTCAAAATTGAGTTTTCCAAGGTCTTACTATTTCCCAAAAAATGTGAAAATTTTCGAAAATTCAAAAACTGCAAAAATACTATCTAGGGACCGTGTCCGGGATTTATAATGCAAAAAATCCGGTCTAAATCCAAAATTTCAAAATTGAGTTTTCCAAGGTTATAGTCTTAACGTTTTCCCAAAAAATGTCAAAATTTTCGAAAATTCAAAAACTGCAAAAATACTATCTAGGGACTGTGTCCGGGATTTATAATGCAAAAAATCCGGTCTAAATCCAAAATTTCAAAATTGAGTTTTCCAAGGTTATAATCTTACTGTTTTCCCAAAAAAAGTCAAAATTTTCGAAAAATCAAAAACTGCAAAAATACTATCTAGGGACTGTGTCCGGGATTTATAATGCAAAAAATCCGGTCTAAATCCAAAATTTCAAATACTATCTAGGGACTGTGTCCGGGATTTATAATGCAAAAAATCCGGTCTAAATCCAAAATTTCAAACTTGAGTTTTCCAAGGTTATAGTCTTACTGTTTTCCCAAAAAATCTCAAAATTTTCGAAAATTCAAAAACTGCAAAAATACTATCTAGGGACTGTGTCCGGGATTTATAATGCAAAAAATCCGGTCTAAATCCAAAATTTCAAAATTGAGTTTTCCAAGGTTATAGTCTTAACGTTTTCCCAAAAAATGTCAAAATTTTCGAAAATTCAAAAACTGCAAAAATACTATCTAGGGACTGTGTCCGGGATTTATAATGCAAAAAATCCGGTCTAAATCCAAAATTTCAAAATTGAGTTTTCCAAGGTTATATTCTTACTGTTTTCCCAAAAAATGTCAAAATTTTCGAAAATTCAAAAACTGCAAAAATACTATCTAGGGACTGTGTCCGGGATTTATAATGCAAAAAATCCGGTCTAAATCCAAAATTTCAAAATTGAGTTTTCCAAGGTTATAATCTTACTGTTTTCCCAAAAAAAGTCAAAATTTTCGAAAATTCAAAAACTGCAAAAATACTATCTAGGGACTGTGTCCGGGATTTATAATGCAAAAAATCCGGTCTAAATCCAAAATTTCAAAATTGAGTTTTCCAAGGTTATAGTCTTACTGTTTTTCCAAAAAAAGTCAAAATATTCGAAAATTCAAAAACTGCAAAAATACTATCTAGGGGCTGTGTCCGGGATTTATAATGCAAAAAAATCCGGTCTAAATCCAAAATTTCAAAATTGAGTTTTCCAAGGTTATAGTCTTAATGTTTTCCCAAAAAATGTCAAAATTTTCGAAAATTCAAAAACTGCAAAAATACTATCTAGGGACTGTGTCCGGGATTTATAATGCAAAAAATCCGGTCTAAATCCAAAATTTCAAAATTGAGTTTTCCAAGGTTATAGTCTTACTGTTTTCCCAAAAAATGTCAAAATTTTCGAAAATTCAAAAACTGCAAAAATACTATCTAGGGACTGTGTCCGGGATTTATAATGCAAAAAATCCGGTCTAAATCCAAAATTTCAAAATTGAGTTTTCCAAGGTTATAGTCTTACTGTTTTCCCAAAAAATGTCAAAATTTTCGAAAATTCAAAAACTGCAAAATTACTATCTAGGGACTGTGTCCGGGATTTATAATGCAAAAAATCCGGTCTAAATCCAAAATTTCAAAATTGAGTTTTCCAAGGTTATAGTCTTACTGTTTTCCCAAAAAATGTCAAAATTTTCGAAAATTCAAAAACTGCAAAAATACTATCTAGGGACTGTGTCCGGGATTTATAATGCAAAAAATCCGGTCTAAATCCAAAATTTCAAAATTGAGTTTTCCAAGGTTATAGTCTTACTGTTTTCCCAAAAAATGTCAAAATTTTCGAAAATTCAAAAACTGCAAAAATACTATCTAGGGACTGTGTCCGGGATTTATAATGCAAAAAATCCGGTCTAAATCCAAAATTTCAAAATTGAGTTTTCCAAGGTTATAGTCTTACTGTTTTCCCAAAAAAATGTCAAAATTTTCGAAAATTCAAAAACTGCAAAAATACTATCTAGGGACTGTGTCCGGGATTTATAATGCAAAAAATCCGGTCTAAATCCAAAATTTCAAAATTGAGTTTTCCAAGGTTATAGTCTTACTGTTTTCCCAAAAAATGTCAAAATTTTCGAAAATTCAAAAACTGCAAAAATACTATCTAGGGACTGTGTCCGGGATTTATAATGCAAAAAATCCGGTCTAAATCCAAAATTTCAAAATTGAGTTTTCCAAGGTTATAGTCTTACTGTTTTCCCAAAAAATGTCAAAATTTTCGAAAATTCAAAAACTGCAAAAATACTATCTAGGGACTGTGTCCGGGATTTATAATGCAAAAAATCCGGTCTAAATCCAAAATTTCAAAATTGAGTTTTCCAAGGTTATAGTCTTACTGTTTTCCCAAAAAATGTCAAAATTTTCGAAAATTCAAAAACTGCAAAAATACTATCTAGGGACTGTGTCCGGGATTTATAATGCAAAAAATCCGGTCTAAATCCAAAATTTCAAAATTGAGTTTTCCAAGGTTATAGTCTTACTGTTTTCCCAAAAAATGTCAAAATTTTCGAAAATTCAAAAACTGCAAAAATACTATCTAGGGACTGTGTCCGGGATTTATAATGCAAAAAATCCGGTCTAAATCCAAAATTTCAAAATTGAGTTTTCCAAGGTTATAGTCTTACTGTTTTCCCAAAAAATGTCAAAATTTTCGAAAATTCAAAAACTGCAAAAATACTATCTAGGGACTGTGTCCGGGATTTATAATGCAAAAAATCCGGTCTAAATCCAAAATTTCAAAATTGAGTTTTCCAAGGTTATAGTCTTACTGTTTTCCCAAAAAATGTCAAAATTTTCGAAAATTCAAAAACTGCAAAAATACTATCTAGGGACTGTGTCCGGGATTTATAATGCAAAAAATCCGGTCTAAATCCAAAATTTCAAAATTGAGTTTTCCAAGGTTATAGTCTTACTGTTTTCCCAAAAAATGTCAAAATTTTCGAAAATTCAAAAACTGCAAAAATACTATCTAGGGACTGTGTCCGGGATTTATAATGCAAAAAATCCGGTCTAAATCCAAAATTTCAAAATTGAGTTTTCCAAGGTTATAGTCTTACTGTTTTTCCCAAAAAATGTCAAAATTTTCGAAAATTCAAAAACTGCAAAAATACTATCTAGGGACTGTGTCCGGGATTTATAATGCAAAAAATCCGGTCTAAATCCAAAATTTCAAAATTGAGTTTTCCAAGGTTATAGTCTTACTGTTTTCCCAAAAAATGTCAAAATTTTCGAAAATTCAAAAACTGCAAAAATACTATCTAGGGACTGTGTCCGGGATTTATAATGCAAAAAATCCGGTCTAAATCCAAAATTTCAAAATTGAGTTTTCCAAGGTTATAGTCTTACTGTTTTCCCAAAAAATGTCAAAATTTTCGAAAATTCAAAAACTGCAAAAATACTATCTAGGGACTGTGTCCGGGATTTATAATGCAAAAAATCCGGTCTAAATCCAAAATTTCAAAATTGAGTTTTCCAAGGTTATAGTCTTACTGTTTTCCCAAAAAATGTCAAAATTTTCGAAAATTCAAAAACTGCAAAAATACTATCTAGGGACTGTGTCCGGGATTTATAATGCAAAAAATCCGGTCTAAATCCAAAATTTCAAAATTGAGTTTTCCAAGGTTATAGTCTTACTGTTTTCCCAAAAAATGTCAAAATTTTCGAAAATTCAAAAACTGCAAAAATACTATCTAGGGACTGTGTCCGGGATTTATAATGCAAAAAATCCGGTCTAAATCCAAAATTTCAAAATTGAGTTTTCCAAGGTTATAGTCTTACTGTTTTCCCAAAAAATGTCAAAATTTTCGAAAATTCAAAAACTGCAAAAATACTATCTAGGGACTGTGTCCGGGATTTATAATGCAAAAAATCCGGTCTAAATCCAAAATTTCAAAATTGAGTTTTCCAAGGTTATAGTCTTACTGTTTTCCCAAAAAAATGTCAAAATTTTCGAAAATTCAAAAACTGCAAAAATACTATCTAGGGACTGTGTCCGGGATTTATAATGCAAAAAATCCGGTCTAAATCCAAAATTTCAAAATTGAGTTTTCCAAGGTATAGTCTTACTGTTTTCCCAAAAAATGTCAAAATTTTCGAAAATTCAAAAACTGCAAAAATACTATCTAGGGACTGTGTCCGGGATTTATAATGCAAAAAATCCGGTCTAAATCCAAAATTTCAAAATTGAGTTTTCCAAGGTTATAGTCTTACTGTTTTCCCAAAAAATGTCAAAATTTTCGAAAATTCAAAAACTGCAAAAATACTATCTAGGGACTGTGTCCGGGATTTATAATGCAAAAAATCCGGTCTAAATCCAAAATTTCAAAATTGAGTTTTCCAAGGTTATAGTCTTACGTGTTTTTCCCAAAAAATGTCAAAATTTTCGAAAATTCAAAAACTGCAAAAATACTATCTAGGGACTGTGTCCGGGATTTATAATGCAAAAAATCCGGTCTAAATCCAAAATTTCAAAATTGAGTTTTCCAAGGTTATAGTCTTACTGTTTTCCCAAAAAATGTCAAAATTTTCGAAAATTCAAAAACTGCAAAAATACTATCTAGGGACTGTGTCCGGGATTTATAATGCAAAAAATCCGGTCTAAATCCAAAATTTCAAAATTGAGTTTTCCAAGGTTATAGTCTTACTGTTTTCCCAAAAAATGTCAAAATTTTCGAAAATTCAAAAACTGCAAAAATACTATCTAGGGACTGTGTCCGGGATTTATAATGCAAAAAATCCGGTCTAAATCCAAAATTTCAAAATTGAGTTTTCCAAGGTTATAGTCTTACTGTTTTCCCAAAAAATGTCAAAATTTTCGAAAATTCAAAAACTGCAAAAATACTATCTAGGGGCTGTGTCCGGGATTTATAATGCAAAAAATCCGGTCTAAATCCAAAATTTCAAAATTGAGTTTTCCAAGGTTATAGTCTTACTGTTTTCCCAAAAAATTTCAAAATTTTCAAAAATTCAAAAACTGCAAAAATACTATCTAGGGACTGTGTCCGGGATTTATAATGCAAAAAATCCGGTCTAAATCCAAAATTTCAAAATTGAGTTTTCCAAGGTTATATTCTTGTGTTTTCCCAAAAAATGTCAAAATTTTCGAAAATTCAAAAACTGCAAAAATACTATCTAGGGACTGTGTCCGGGATTTATAATGCAAAAAATCCGGTCTAAATCCAAAATTTCAAAATTGAGTTTTCCAAGGTTATAGTCTTAGTGTTTTCCCAAAAAATGTCAAAATTTTCGAAAATTCAAAAACTGCAAAAATACTATCTAGGGACTGTGTCCGGGATTTATAATGCAAAAAATCCGGTCTAAATCCAAAATTTCAAAATTGAGTTTTCCAAGGTTATAGTCTTACTGTTTTCCCAAAAAATGTCAAAATTTTCGAAAATTCAAAAACTGCAAAAATACTATCTAGGGACTGTGTCCGGGATTTATAATGCAAAAAATCCGGTCTAAATCCAAAATTTCAAAATTGAGTTTTCCAAGGTTATACTCTTACTGTTTTCCCAAAAAATGTCAAAATTTTCGAAAATTTCAAAAACTGCAAAAATACTATCTAGGGACTGTGCCCGGGATTTATAATGCAAAAAATCCGGTCTAAATCCAAAATTTCAAAATTGAGTTTTCCAAGATTATAGTCTTACTGTTTTCCCAAAAAATGTCAAAATTTTCGAAAATTCAAAAACTGCAAAAATACTATCTAGGGACTGTGTCCGGGATTTATAATGCAAAAAATCCGGTCTAAATCCAAAATTTCAAAATTGAGTTTTCCAAGGTTATACTCTTACTGTTTTCCCAAAAAATGTCAAAATTTTCGAAAATTCAAAAACTGCAAAAATACTATCTAGGGCTGTGTCCGGGATTTATAATGCAAAAAATCCGGTCTAAATCCAAAATTTCAAAATTGAGTTTTCCAAGGTTATAGTCTTACTGTTTTCCCAAAAAATGTCAAAATTTTCAAAAATTCAAAAACTGCAAAAATACTATCTAGGGACTGTGTCCGGGATTTATAATGCAAAAAATCCGGTCTAAATCCAAAATTTCAAAATTGAGTTTTCCAAGGTTATAGTCTTACTGTTTTCCCAAAAAATGTCAAAATTTTCGAAAATTCAAAAACTGCAAAAATACTATCTAGGGACTGTGTCCGGGATTTATAATGCAAAAAATCCGGTCTAAATCCAAAATTTCAAAATTGACTTTTCCAAGGTTATAGTCTTACTGTTTTCCCAAAAAATGTGAAAATTTTCGAAAATTCAAAAACTGCAAAAATACTATCTAGGGACTGTGTTCGGGATTTATAATGCAAAAAATCCGGTCTAAATCCAAAATTTCAAAATTGAGTTTTCCAAGGTTATAGTCTTACTGTTTTTCCCAAAAAATGTCAAAATTTTCGAAAATTCAGAAAACTACAAAAATACTATCGTAGGGGCTGTGTTCCGGTATTT
>JASPKZ010006673.1:0-69781 GCA_030220185.1 Diploptera punctata | reverse complement strand
AATACATCTGCAAAGCATGGTAAAGTCGGTTCAGTAATTAGTTTACAGGGCGGCATCAAAGGCAACTGTTTCGCTCTGGTTTAAAAAGTACATCTTTACTACCATTGTTGTTATTAGAGGCTTCTAAGACGTCGCCCCAATGATAAAAACTAAAAACAGTTATCCGCCAATAATGTCTTCGCATTTTGAAATGACGTTTCCATGTCTACTCCACGTGGATACAATTATTTTAACAGCATTGCAAATTTGTCTTTTGTTGTATCTTCAGTTGGTAAAACATTTACATCAGTTTTTTGTTAATTTTCCTTCTTGGTCACTAATGCATCACAGAGCGAATTAAAAGTTGTGTAACGGTAAATGTTAAGGTGTGGAGACCGTGGGATTTGAGTAAGAATTCTGACTCACAATGCTCGGGCAGTAATCGCAATCAAACCAAAATTCAGTAGCAATGCCAATTTTATGTAAGCAGTGTCAAAGTTTGTTTCTTATACTTGTGAATATGTAGTGAAAAAATGTTTTGGGAAAGGAGACGACTATAATTTTTTTAATTAAGTAGACCCACCGTCAGTAAAATTGTGAAAAGGGGACCAATGACGCCTAAAAGCGGGGATCCAAAATTCCAAAGTTTAATAAAATAGACGATATTACGTGTGACTATTCGCCGCGAATTGTACAGTTTTTACAATAAGGGTCGCTCCTTAACAGTTAAAGAATTCTTGGAGCATCTAAAACCATTGTTGCCAGGGAGTGTGATTTCATAAATGGTGACCTCTGATCATCTAGTGTGGAGCACACCATTAAGGTAGAAATACAATACGCCATTCAAGCCGCAGAGGTACATTTTATTGTGGACCTAAGGGATATTAATCGTGATGGTGAATAAATATTATAAGGTGATTACTTCATATTAAAGTTCAATTATATCTTCATATTTGCTCATATACAGTAATAAAAGGAAATAATATACAATAAAAATGTATTAATTAAACAAAAATAAAACGTAGTTTTATTTTTATTTAATTAATAAATATGGATTTTCATCAAGTAAACACCAACTCATTTGATTAATAAAAATGTAATTTATTATATTGTTATACCTGTTAATCTCTTAATTTCCAAATAAACAATATATGATATCATATGATATATATGATATAAAAATGATATAATTATGTTTGCAGAAACAAATAATTTTCATACATATTATTACAATATAGTATGTTTTTCGGTGAAAAAACGTGTCAACGCCGTTTAATATGCTAAATAGTTATGCTTGCGAAATAGAACTTCCTAACCACAAAGCGAAGCGTCTGTAAACTAAATGACTGTGCCACCTTAACGTGGTACTACTGTGTACCAAATATTACACGAACAGACAAAGGATATGACATATAAAGTGTTCCAGCGTGAAGCAGAACAGCACGTGCAACTTTCCTATGTTGTCAAGAGTTGAACAAAGAACTGCCGAAACCTGTGGTGTAGGATTTAGAACTGTGCAACGCATAAGAGTAAACATTCTTAAGGACAAGTAATTCTGTTGTCATTAAATCGTCATGCAAATACCATAAACATGTTAAATCTATTTACGATTTGGATGATTTTAATAACGAAGTGTTAATCGTACAATATTTGAATTATATAAAATAAACTCAGGTAAATTCATGATACTTTCTTAGATTTGTGGTTAGCAGTATTTGTGATTGAGTATGTAAGTATCATGAGTTTACCAATATTACAAATTTAGCCGAGTTTACCCTACTGCCAGAGAATTTCTAATAGCCGAAAAACTAGTTTAAAAAATGAATGAAAGGTAGGGTTCGTGAGTACTGCGACTTCTAAGTTAAGGAGTTAAAAGAGGCTTGGTTTCCTCTTAAAAATGTGTAAATGTGTAAAAATTATAGGAAATATCTAAGGAGCGGAGCGATATCGCCACAGCAATAGTTAAATTTCTGAGAACAATTCATGAAATCCGGGAGGCAGGGCAATGTAATATCGTCTATTAAGGCGAGACCAGGTTAAATCACAATCTTAAACACTGTGCTGATGGGTAATTAGTAATGGTCTAAAGAACCTACACATAAACGAGGGCGGTTAATTATAACTATGAAGCAGGTGTTTCAGCTACGTGAGAGTAAGATAGTTTTTAGAAGTTAAAAGAAGAATGCTGCCTCTATTATCGTTCAGAAATAAATGCAATAACGTTTGAGAAGTGGTTTATTGAGTATTTAATACTTCATCTCCTGCCTGATTCGTCATTGTTATAGACAATACCTGTTATTACTCCAGGCTAAGAGGCAAATTGCCTACAAACAGTAGCAAGATAGTAGAATTAATGATTTGATTTTCTGATAAAATTATTAATTCGACACAAGGGAAACCCATAATGAAAAGTAAATGAAAGTCAAAAGTAATAGGTTGGAAAGAGTTTATGAATTAGATTGGATTACCTGCGAAAAATACATAGGCCTATGTTCATCAGTCTCCCTGTCTATACTTGCCAATACAACAATATAGAAGTTATATGGGCTCAAGTATAAGAGTAAATGGCAAAATAAATGAAACACTTAAATTAGGAGATACTGAGAGATTAGTTCACGAGGAAACAGAGCGAATTTCAGTTTCTGCGTCGGAAAATTATATGCATTAAACAGAAAATATTTAAGATGAACATTAGAACAGAGAGTTTCTTGTAGATACTGTGTTGAAGCCCATTGTTATCAACCTGCTGGACAGCGACATTTCAGAATCAGAGGTTAAATTCATGCATGAATGTGACAGCAATGAACAGTAGAAGGTAAGAAAACCTGAAAACATTATTATATTTCATTCTATTCACAACTCGTGCCCAACTTTCTCGTAAAATATAGCTGGTCCAATGTGTGTGAATTCCTGGAAATTAATAAAAAAATAAAGTTACTTGTAATTCGCCGAATTATGTAGAGTAAATTTGTGGCAGCAATACGGCGACATCGCATACCCATATAGATCCATAGAAAACTTTTGCTTATCTTGGTGCTGCGATGGATCGGTCTGATCCTCCTTGTCCGTGCGGGGAGCTGTATCGTAATATATAACAATACAAATTATATATTTTTGTAAATATCTTTAATAAATAACGATGTATCTTGATATTTAATTATTCGTCCACTTCAATTCCGAAAAATATAGCATTTGAAAGTGCAGTAGATAAAAACAATAATTATCTTTATTTGAAAATATATTAAAAAATAATTGTTCGTATATAATTATTCCTCCGCTTCACTCCAGTAAGATATAATATTTTAAAATATGTAAAATGATTATTAACGTACTAGTTAAGAAGACTTCTTCGTCTTCTTCCTTTCCAGAATTAGGTCAATGCGATCTTGTTCCGGTCTCAAGTCCATCGTTTCATTGACCGTCCGAAAGATCTTGTTCCATGTGGTTTGTATGTGTTGATCTTTTTGGGTAATCTTGTATTGTCCATTCTGTCTAAATGTTCTTTCCATTGGTGTTTGTGCCCTTCTATTTTATCGAGTATTGAAAATATCTCCAATTCATTTCAGAATTGAACTACAGTTAAGTAGACTACTGAAAAAATATATATAAAAAAAAGTTACATATTTTTCTTCGTATTTAAACAATAGTCGACTTCAATCCGGTAAAACATAACACTTGAAAATCTGTAAAATGTTTGTCACCCTAATAATGCAGAAGACGATAACAAAAAAACATCATTTGTAATTTTATCTTACAATCATTACGATGTTTCTTAAATAATCGTACCCTTGAATCTGGTGAAATATAACATGATTTTGAAACTCAGTAAAATGTTTGTTACTGTACTAGTTCAGCAAACAATAATAAAAAGAAAATTGTTGTCATTTGGATATATCTTACTTAAATAACGATGTATTTGGCATTTTAATAATGTTCCACTTTAATCCGGTAAACCATAACATTTGAATATCTATAACATATTTGTTAGTGTGGACCTGCTAGTTCAATAGACAATACAAATTATCATCAATTAAAATATCTCACACAAATAACGATGTTTTTGGTATTAAAATAATAGACCATTTATTCAATCCTGTTAAATATAACATTTGAAAACCTGTGCAATGTTTATTACTCTACCGATGCATTAGAAAAAAAGTAACTTACTTTGAAAATATAGTACATAAGTGACGATATACCTTTCTATTTATATGCTCGTCCACTTCAATTGGTAAAAATATAACATTTGGAATCTTGTAAAATATACGTTAGTGTACTAGTTAAGTAGAAGATAAATGGAATTATCGTCGTTTCAAAATATCTTCTTCTTCTTCTTCCTTCCAAGTATTAGGCCAAGGCCTGTTACGATCCTGTAGAAAATTTTCCCTCCAGCGTTCCATAGGACGGCCCAGCGATCTTCGTCCTCTTGGTATATAATTATAAACAGCTTTGGGAATCCGATTTGAAGTCATTCTTTCAAGATGGTGTTTCCAATTTAGTTGGTACTGTTTAATATATTCCAAAATTGGCGTAGTCTTCAATTCTTTTAAGATATCGGTGTTCCTTTTCCGATCCCATCTGGTGTAACCCGCTGTTCTATCTTACATTCAAATAATCGTCCACTTTAATCCGGTATAACATTTAAAAATCTGCAAGTGTTTGTTACCGTATTATATTAGTAGAAAATAACAAACATCGTCGTTTCAAAATATCTTAAGTAAATAGCGGTGTTTCCTGGTATTTAAATAACAGATTACTTCAATCCGGTAGAATATAACATTTGTCTTTCCGTAAAATGAGTCCACCGCTGTGGTCTCGAGGTAGCATGTCCCTTGTCACGCAGCGGGCCGAGTTCGATCCCCGGTCGAGAAAGTTTCCTGTGTGATGTTTTTATCGGGGATTTTCCTCACCTGTAAGACAAATGTCAGGAAACTTTAAGGCCCAAACAGTCCCCGCACATCATATGGCCATCGCAATCATCACCATTCATATTCATCTTAGATTAAGCTTAGGATTGAGGACTCTCCTGGCGCACCACTATCATCATCATCACCCATAGTATCATCGGGGCAACGTAACCCCGCCTTCGAGGCGCCCCAACCTCAGAAGTTGGTTACAATTACGCCAATGCCAGGAGAGAACACCAGAAATGTCCAAAAGGACAATAAGGGGCATTAAAAAATCCGTAAAATGCTTGTTACTAAATTAGTGCAAAAGACAAGATCAAAAAATGTCATTTCAATATTACTTACATAAATAACGATGTTTCTTTGTTAATCTTCCATTTCAATGAGATATAAATAATATAATTCTGAATATTGTTATATATAGCATATTACAACAAACAATCGTACATTGAATTGTATTATGGTTTTCAAACAGCCTCATATAACTAACTAACTCAATGACACTATCGAATCCGTAGGTTCATGACCACGTGGATATAAATTTTCCACACATTCCTATCCAAGCTAATGATTTCTAACCATTCACCGTGTAATATACTTACCTCAAATCATGGTTAATATTATTATCCCACCCCATTCTAGATCAATCAACTGGGCGTTTCCCTCTTGTTTTCCTACAAGAAACTTCCATACCCCATTTCATTCCCAATTTGTGAAATTGTACTGCTCACTGCAGTCTAAGAGTATTAACTATTCTTATTATAAACATAATGTAGCTCACTATTATGAAATCTTCTCCATTCCCACATCTATTCATCTCTCTCTGATCAGAAATGTTTCGTAAGAACTTTATTCTCAAATACTGGAAAACGTTACCCCTCCCTTAAAGTAAAAGTCCATGTTTCGTAATCATATATAGTTACTGGGAGGAGTGATTCTGGAAATAAACAGGATCAAAATCCTACAAATTATGATTAAGAGGAAGAAGAAGGAGAATAATAGCTTCATACATTTTTATTTTAAACTTTTTCGAGAGAATTAGAGAGATAAGATTTCCCTGTAATGCATAGTAGCATGCATTTCCAAAATTGAACTTAAGTTTACTTTATTTGTGCATGTCACTTCATTTTGTACGTATTGTTCCTAAGTATATGAATTCAGACATTTCTTCAAAATTATCCTCATTTGTTATTAACTGTACATTTCCATTATATAATATATTGCTATGTGTGAACATATATTTAGTTCAATTCATGCTTACTTCTAGCCCCCAATTTATTTGTGTTACTCAGTAGAGTGTGTGTGTAGTCCTTTTGTATCTCCTAGACATCGCCTAATATTAATGATGATAAGCATAAACTAACGACTTATTAATACCATAGAGTTGTAAGCTTTCTGCATCCTCTAAAGATTTAATGGCATGCTCTAGTACAAAATTGAATAGTAGAGGAGATTGTGCATCTCTTTGCTTCAACCCATTATGAATTTTAAGAGTATACGACAATTGTTTGCCTACACGCACCACTCTTTGTACCACTCAGACACATTCCAATAAGCTTAACTAACGTATTAGGAATTCCGAACACCAGCAGGTTACTATATAATTTCGCTCTCTTAAGTGAATCGTAAAAAGTGCAAAAGACTTTCATTCGTGTATTTCTATTTATAGTGTTTTGATATTCTGTATACAGCACAAATAAGAACTAATTATTATAAGATATACTATGTACCCCTTGCTGTATCTTGTGAACTAAAACACTAACCTGAACTATAATGCTAATTAAATGAAACAAGAAACCAAATAGCCAGTAAAAATCATTTACTTGCATTTATTCCTTATGTTCAGTAGAACTCATTACAGATAAAAATAGAGGTTATACAAAAATGTATCAATAACAATTCAGAAATCATAAAATCTGATATAGTACTATATAAGTTACGTATCCATCCATAGTAATTCTGCCCGGAGGTAGGTCCTTGACTGCAATCATAGCATTTTCATGTTATGCTTGCAGCTTTACTAGGGAGTTGTAGGTGTGGTAGCTTCCCGTTGCTTTCCACAAGGTTACCTATAATTAGTAGAAAATTAGTTAGTTAAATAATCCTAATTAAGGGCTTAATTAGATTGTCAGCGGAAAGTAGGTGGTCACTTTTTTATTAGAAACCCAATTTCTTCGTGGCAATTGAAACATGCTCCTAAAGGTAGCCTAGACCGTTAACTTGCACGTCATTCGCTTAAAATTCATAGTAAACAAGACAGATAATCATGATGGCTAAATTATGTTCAGGGACTATTTGTGCCTGAAAGCTTTCAGCCATTCGTATTTGAGGTGACCTGAAAAACCTCACCCAAAAAATGTATCCCCACCGAGGATCGTCCGGGATCCGCTGTGTCTAAGACGTCACTCCTAGAATACCTAGGAGGAAATTTTTATTTCATATATTGAAATAATCAGTCAACATTGACAAGAACATATGACTACCCAAAATTTACAGTATATATAAACTTCTACCTCAACAATTGGATGCAACTACACTGTACCTAGATGTGATATGAGCTTAGATGTTAAAGAGTCTCTAATTAACCAACATAATAATTTGTTAAATAAATAAGTACCAATATACCTACATCTCAAAACTAAATTTTATCGAGGGCTAAAGTTGATTTTGGTAAACTAACGGTTTATATGTTCGCTTCAGTTTCCAAGCATCACGGATCTTTCAGACTCTAAAAATCCTGAGCTTTAGTTTCTTCGGTAGGAAACACAAGCATTGGTTCTCTTGTCGTAGATTTATGGCACGTAATAGAACCTCAAGGCTAAGAAAAGAGGCCTTTGTACAACATTTGCAGCTATTTCACAACCAGATTTAATGTGCGTTAGTAGAAGACTTTAGCTGTTAAAGTGATTCGTTTTATAAAATACTAACTAATTGACCAGAAGACGAATTAAAAAAAAAACTGAATGCATCATCAACGAGGTGATATTTTATTGATGAAAAAAACACCGTTGTTGGCCTTCGGGTTCCAGAGGGTAAGTTCGGTGCCTCTGGTACCACGACTCGCGGGTTATAAACCGGCCGGGGTCAATGGATTTACTAGAAAGGAAAAAAAAATAAGAAACAAATTCTCCGTGGGAGACTTTAAGCCCGAGTCTGAAGACTTTAGGGCTAGATGAACGAAATATTTTATTGACCTTTTCCTTGCAAGTAACATATTTTTGTGTGCATATAGGATCTTTTTTCGTGAGATTATGACTCTGTTAACATAATACTATATTAAATAGAAACAATCACCAAACGCTAGGTTCAAATACTCCAATATCGCTACTGAAACGCATCGAAGTCTATTTTTTAACCAAACGTTTGGCAATTGGGTTGTATATAATATAGTATTATATTAATCAAATCAGGATTACCTCAGTTAACTATTAGCTATGCATTTGATCCGATCTAACAATTTCTCACTCGCACACATCTGAAGGAAAAATAAATCTAACAAATTTTTCTTATAAGGGAGCTACTGTCAACCATTGCATGCAGAAACCTACCTTAAAGTTTCTTCCAGAGAATCTTTGTGATATGTAAAGGCCGTGTCCAGAAAAAAAAAATGTGTTTTTAACTGCAAGACACTAAAATCAAGCGCCAAGTGTCTCATTTAAACTATAGGATAGTAACATTACTCTTGTACTGGCTGATAGGAAAACCCTCACTCCCGCCGTCCGCGCCGCGTCCCGTCTAGCTCCACTCTGATCTTAACTCATACGGGAAAGTACATCTGCTCCGTAAAGTGGGCTGCCATTGCTGGAATCTGGCTTCGATTTCTCTGCCTTGCAGTTTAAAACGGTAGATATTTTTTTCTATAATAGATAAAACTGATACTTCTGAAAAAAATACATTATTACCAGAGTAAATTGTGCAAGGAAGTTGATTCGATCCCTGATTGGTCATTTATTGAGTAGAAATATCACCAGAAAAACAAACACTGATATTACACAAACAATAATAGAAACTATACTTACATATTGATCAGAAAGCTGGACAATAAATGAAAGGATGAAAGAATTAATCTTTGGCGACAGAAATGGATGAATTGCGGAGAAGAATGAGAATATCCAGGCTGCAACATATTAGAAATACATATATTAGATAAGAAATGGATGTACAAAAAACTGTTATCGATATGATAATAAAGATAGTTTTAGAGTGGAATGGACATGTTTAACGGATGTCGGATGAACAGTGACCTAAACGGATGTTAACTTGGATGATACCAGGCAGAAGGAAGAGGGGGATAATTAGAAGAACATGTATGAGGGAATATATGATGCCATGACGAATAGGGGTATGGAAGGAAGACAATGGGAAGATAGGAATCTCTGGAAAGCAGGAATTAAGGGCGAATTGCTGTAAAGTGGAAAGCCTGCATTAAGTATTTAGTATTAGGTAAGATATTTTTCGACACGGCTTTGGTGCATCACAACGCTTCTCTGAGAGAAATTCCATGTCAGGTTTCGGCATGCAATCGTTAACAGTTCCCTTGAATGTGGTTAGGGAGCACACTTAGTCATCGTGGGGATGTACGACAGATAGAGAAAAATTGACATTTCATATTAAGTAATATTGAACAGGTTACTACATTTCGCACTTAATACTAAATTTAAGAAAACTCCTATTGCGGAATTGAAATCGTGATCTATCGATATAATGTAGATAAAATAACGAATACACAAAACCTTGTAACATTAAAAGTTCTAGATCAAAACGTGACGCACATGCAACATGTTTGTATAACATATTTGTTATTACGTAACTCATACCACATCTGAATACCAACATATTATTGTAAAAATAATATGTCGAACTATGGTCTAAGCGGTTCTAGTAGATCTACTGTTTCTCAAGCGTTCGAATTTTACAAGGACATTGTCTTGTCTTGAGAAACCATGTTAGAGACCACAGAGAACACATTAGACTTAAACTATATATTGCTTATTCGAGAATATGAGGTTAATGTGAGTCTACTCTACAATAGCAGTTGGCTTTGACACATATCATCACAATATGTCCAACTTCACAGACGTTTAAATAGTACATTACTTAGATATTACTGATGTCGGAAGAACAGTGGCCTAACAGGTGTTAGATTGGATGGTAGCAGGCAGAAAGAAGAGGGGGGAAGTAGAAGAGAATATATGATGTCATGATGAAGAGGGGTATGGAAGAAAGACAATAGGAAGATAGGAATTTCTGGAAAGCAGGAATTAAGGGCGAACTGCTGTAAAGTAGAAAACCTGTATTAAGTATTAAGTATGTAGTAGTAGTAGTAGTAGTAGGACTTTATTAGACAAAAAGTAAGATATTTACAAATATGGGTCGCACGGGCAGTACGCCGTACGTGCTGTTGACAGTCCGTTACAATAAAATAATAATTGGTACTTTAAGTATGTAAGATATTAGTGATCAACACATGAGTGAATCAGTGTCTTATTGGAGAAGTAAACTTCCTCACAGTTTATCCTCTCCCATTTAGGTACGTGTCCGAGCATTACAGTGACATGACCTGTAGGGAGAGGATGTTTACACTTTGCATCGCAAACATAATGTCCTGTATACATAAGGAAATAGAGGGCCGAATGACGAATCAGCTGAATATGGGACCACCTTCCGAGACAGCACGAATATTTAAGAGACAACACATCATTCGTTCACAAATTCGTAATAAACAAGGCGAATATGATATTCGTATGATGATTATGATTGCTAAATGATGTTCAGGGAATTTGTGGGCCTTTCGGTTACATGACATTTGCCCTACAAGTGAGGAAACCCCTTCCAGAAAGAAAATGCAGGAATGGCTTCCCGACTGGGAATATAATTCGGGCCCTTTGTATACCTGGCAACTACGTTACTTCGAAACTCGTTCTTCAAAAACCTGTCATTAATTTTATTAAATAAATTAATTCAAATTACAGATTTTAATAATATTCACTTACTAACTAACTAACACACTAACTGGTTTTATCGATCCTTAGGACACATAAGTTATTCTTAGAGTATTATTCCAATGCTCAGCTAATGTGTTCCCGTGTTTAACTGCAAAATGACTTTAATGAAAAACACGGTTAATGTCATTACCCCACATTAATCTTGGCTCACTACTGTGCGCCTTCCTTGCGGTTTAACTACAAATGTTATCCGCGCCGTTTTCAATCCCCTTTCATGTTACATGTACAGTCAATGGCAGCTTACTAATCCTAACTGTTATATTGCTCCAGGCTTCCCATGTAGGTCACTGTTATGTAGTTTTCTCCATTCCTTCGTATATTCGTATTTCTCCGTTCTAAAATTTTCCTGAGCACGTTATTCTTCTATACTTATACATCTTTTCGTAAACTAAGCAACCTACATGTTTTGCAGCCACATAATAAGAATCATTAGTTTTATATATTTTCAGTTTATCTTCGAGAGAAGTTACGATTACAAAAATCTCTTTAATGCAAAGTAGGAAGCATATCCAGAGGACACCCTAAGTTTGATTTCTTTCTGCACCTCATTTCTGTGTGTAATTAATTAAAATTTCTATTTTCTTTATTTCCGTCTCTACTGCAACATTTCATCATTTGCTGTTTAATAATGTATTAGTTATTGTGATAATTAATTACTTTAATTTTTACTTACTTCCAGCTCCAGTTTCTAAGAGTCACTTAAAATAATTAATGTGTTTGCAATTAGTATTCCCAACACAAAAAAAAAAACTCGAAGGCACTATTGAACCTGGAAGTTCATGGTCGCATGAGCATAAGCCATCCATATATTCATATTATTAACTAATATTTTCCAATAATTCCCTGCATAATTGAAATCCTCATATCTTACTTATTGTTTGTCTATCTTCTAAGGGCTTTTTTTAGTGTCGCTTATAACATAATCATATACAAACAGCTGAATAATTCCTTCTAATTATACGCCCTCTTTATCTTAGAAACAAAATGATTGCATGCCTAGCACAAAACTGAAGTGGACATTTTCCTTGGTTTCACCCACTGATAATTTATAAAACATATATTTGAAACATATTTGCCTACCCACGCGCTACTCGTAAAGATATCTGGACACGAGGGGTAGGGTGTGGAATGACAGTGTTCGAAATTCGGAGCATAAATATGTGGCTACCCCACTGCCAAGTAGATTTCCACTGCAAGCAGCTATTCGAGTATTGGTATGAAAATCCTAATTATTGAGTCCGGGAGGAAATGTCCAAACAGCGCCCAACAACTGAGGAAGGTAGTTCCGGTTATCTAGTTGGGATCTTTATCACCGGAACAAAACCTGTGACTAATAATCCGCACATCTTAAAATCTATTATTGAAGAAGCCAAAATAAGAGTAATCCGGCTGAACACAAAGATGATATTTGGCATGAAACATGACACTACAATTGAATATTGGAATGTACTAACAATGATGGAAGCACGCAAGTAAGGAGAGACTGAAACAGAATATTAGGAATTAGTGAAGCTCGGAGGAATTCCTTTGGAAATCAAAGCTGCAAATGGAAACCCATTATTATATTCAGGTCAGAAAGAACAAGGCAGTTACTTTAAGAGAGTGGGAATCTTAATATTTACTGGCAAATCTTCACACGAATACTGACTGATTAAAAACAACAGTATCAATCATGCAATTTTATGCGCCAGGGAAGTTGTTACCAATATATTTTTATAATATTGAAGACATGAATGCTCAGTTAGGCGACAATAACAAAAACATGTAGATAATAATGGGTAACCACGGATTAAGGAAAATGAATGATAATGTGGAAATATTTGTAGGTGTATGTATACATTTGTAGATGTATTTATACATTTGTAGTTGTATGTATACATTTGTAGATGTATGTATACATTTGTAGATGTATGTATACATTTGTAGATGTATGTATACATTTTAAATTAATACTCGAAAGTACAACATTTCTCCACAAAAAAGTCGCAGGAAATCATGGGGATCTGCTGACTCCAAGATACAGAATAAAAATGATATTTTTTCCATTAATAGAAAGTTCAGATTCTCGCTGGTGGATGAACAAAACAAGAGAGATGCTGATGTTTGAAGTGATCGTTTTCATATGGTATCAACATCAAGGCTGACAATGTTGACAATAAAAGTAGCACCGAGGTAATAAGTAGAAAAATCAAAATATGTACATAAAACAAGGGGAGTAAACAGAAATTATTCTGTGGAACTAAAGAACTGGTATTCCATATTATCAGAAGATGAGCCAAACAAAACTATTTAGACAATCTGGGAAAATATAAAATCCGTGTATGTTGTAGTTGGAGAAGACATTGTAGGCTGTAGAGTGAGAAACATAATAACTTGGGTGTCAGAAAAAACAGGCAAATTAGTTGAGCACAGGAGAAAAATAGGTTAAATGGTCTTAAACCTGAAACGAAGAATAAAATGTTTAAAAAGGATTATAATTCCTAAAACAAATAAGTAAAATTAAGATTAACAAAAGACTAAAGAGATTGGATTCAAAAACCTTGTAGAGGAAACAGAGAAGACTGCAATAAATTACAACAAAAAAAAATCTTATAAACAAATATTTTTTCTTTTCTCAGATGTGTGATCTGACTCATCTTGTGACAGGATAATATAGAAAACAACAACAAATTATTTAGCAGAATATTCTTTTAAATCAAACAGATGTATAAAAATAAAGGTGAAAATATGTAAGTAAATGAGAATGAACAAATTAATATATGAAGAAAATATTTTAAAAAGCTGCAAGCTCAAAAGCATAGGGGAAAACATAATTATAAAAATATCCCGAACACAAGAGGCTTAGGGATTTACTAAATGTTAACACGAAAACATTATTAAAGAAGATATTAAGAATGCGACAAAACGGTAAATAAAAAGAAAAAATCACCGAGCATTGATAATAGAAATGATGAAATAATAATGAAAATAAATACACCAATTAATACATGAAATATAAAGTAATTTTTTTAAATAAAAGTACAATTATATAAGGCAAATTTGACTGAAGTTCGCCCACATCCGAAAGCAGTAATAGGTAACAAAACTGCATTTGCAGTAATATTATTATTGTTATTATTATGTTAATACCGATAAGTATACTTATTTCCATGATTATAAATAATAATAATAATAATAATAATAATAATAATAATAATAATAATAATAAAAATAACTTCAATAAACACAATCAAAATCGGATCTAGCAAATGAATTTCCATAATATACCTGCAATTCTCAATCCACGTTTTTAACTTGATAACACAAATTAGTAATAATAATAATACTAATATTATTATTAATAATAACTATCATCATCATCATAGTACATTCACGAATTTAGGCCATTTGTTGACCTGTTTCGGCCTCAAGAGAAACACCATCCAGAAGTCTTTTGAGTGGACGTCCTGGTCTTCTTCTTCCTGCAGGTTGATATCTTAACATTAGTTTGGGTATTCTGTGATCTTCCATTCGATGAACATGTTGTACCCATCTTGACTTATAATCGGAAATTTTGTTTTCTAAAGATTCCATGTGTAATTCTTCTAAGATGTCTTCATTATTTTTGTGATCTAGTAGTGTGTATCCTGCAGTCCTCCGAAGATATCTCATTTCAGCAGATCTAAGTCTCTGTATATCCTTCTGTTTCAACGTCCATACTTCGCTACCATACAAAAGAGTTGGAAGAGCCAGTGTTTTATACACTTTCAGTCTTGAATGCTTTTGGACTAACTGTGGCTTGAAGATAGAATTTATTAACCCTAAAATTCTTAAAAATTTAGATATTTTTGCATTTACATCCTTTTCTTCTTCATATGAGATATTGCATCCTAGATATGTAAATATTATTCACCTGCTCCAAAATTTTATTGTCCAGTACAATTTTACTTCTGGCAGGATCTACACCTTGAAATGCCATAATTTTTTGTTTTTCTGTAGATATCTTTAATCCATATTTTATTATTATTATTGTATTTTATTGATTCTGACAAAATTAAGGCTATAGGCCTTCTCTTCTACTTAACCTGCAGATACAGGTACAGACTTTACAATAAACGTTTGTATGTAGGAGTAAAATATGCAAATTATTGTAGATTAAAAAAATGATTCAAAATTGAAATGATGAATTCAAGTATATACGACATTTTTATACTCTAAGCAACACAATATTTGCAACAGTAAGATCATTAATTTAATGGGCAAACTTTAATTAATACACATACATTACATGGGGTGAAGTATAATTCAAAAACAAAGTAAAGACAAAAGTATTTTGACTATACGAAATAAATACATTATGTATTTTTTTAGTTCGTCGTCACAGCGCCCCTTTTACATTTTTACAAACGTCATGTGACCAACATATATAATAATTATTGTTTGGCTATTTTTAATCTTTCATCCAACGAAATATTGGTAAATGTTACACAATATTCTGGTTTATATTCAAGTAGTGGATATTGATGTGTGTTGGTTATCACAAAAAATAAAATCTTGGACGGCTGAATCATAATTTACCCCAACTCTTCATTTGTAATCCTCGAAAATACGCAAACGCAAAAAAATATAGTTTTGGAAGAATATCATATGATTTTTTTTACTGTAAACGTCGGTTGAGATATCTGGTAGGGCAAAAAAAAAAAATGAAGTGAGATTTTAAATTCAATATGTATTATATTTTGTACATATTAAACGCTCAGCTTCCTTTCCTCCAATCCAAGTAACACATTCGTTTTCTTACACATATATATAGATATATATAATTACATAGATATGTATATATATACGAGGGCGGATCGGAAAGTAACGCACAATAATTTTGTTCTGCCTTGGTATTGCAGCTAGAATGTTGAAATTTCACAGAGATATAGTTTGAAGTTTTCACTACAGATGGTATTTTTTTCTCAGCTGTACCTCTTGCGAGAGAAGCTTGAACTATGCAACAAAAATGGCGCACATGCTACAGTCGTCCACCTGTGAGGAACAGAGAAGTGTTGTTCGATTTTTGTGGGCCAAAGGGCATAAGCCCAGTGAAATTCACAGGGACATGTGTGGCGTGTATGGGAATGATTGTATGGACCGTAACAATGTCTCCAGGTGGTGCACATTCTTCCAAGAGGGACGCGTGAACCTTAGTGGTTCGCCACGCTCCGGCCGGCCGACAACAGCAGCAATCCTGCAGAATGTCAGAGGCATTGAGGCGGCAATTCTGAACGACCGGTGTGTGCAACTGCGAGCCTTATCGCAGAAGTTCAACATTTCCTATGGTGCGGTGTACGATATTGTTCATGAAAATTTGAAATTCCGTAAAGTTAGTGCTCGCTGGGTGCCTAAGAACCTGACAGACGACCACAAGGGCCAGCGAATGATGGCAAGCTTGGACCACTTAACGCGGTACACCGCACAAGGACATGACTTTCTGGAGGGAATCGTCACAGGTGATGAGTCGTGGGCGTACCACTACACGCCCGAAACAAAGCAGGCATCAATGGAGTGGAAACATGCTGGTTCCCCAGTAAAGAAAAAAATTCAAAGTGACTCAATCTGCCAGGAAAGTGCTTGTGACAGTGTTCTGGGATATGCATGGTGTTTTATTGGTGGACTTTGCTGAACACGGGACCACTGTGAATGCTGCGGTCTACATTAAAACTTTGGTGAAGTTGCGTCGTGCCATTCGTGACAAACGTCACAACATTAACGTTAACTTCTTCATGACAATGCTCGCCCCCATGTTGCTGCTGTCGTTCGTCAGAAAATCGCCGAATTGGTTGGGAGGTGCTCACCAGCATCAACCATACAGTCCGGATCTTGCACCATCGGAATTTCATCTGTTTGGTCCCATGAAGAAATTCCTGGCCGGCAAACGCTTTGAGACAGATGTGGAAGTGAAATCAGCAGTGCGCAGATGGCTACACTCCAACCAAACGGACTTCTACGAACAGGGCATATTGAAACTGGTAACACGATGGGAAAAATGTGTTGAGAAAGTTGGTGACTATGTCGAAAAGTAGGTAAAAGATGTAAGTTTATTTGTGATTTTTTTCCTTTTTTTTTTACTATTAAACTTTTTAAAAAAAATTATTGTGCGTTACTTTCTGATCCGCCCTCGTATATATATATATCCTCAAGGCGATGTACTAACCACACATCCTTCGCTGACATATGTAGGGAAACATGCGTAAGTAATGTAGAGTGATTCCGGACTATGTGGCCGTGGTCCATTACTAGTGTTCCTAGCAGACGTTTCTCCCTCAACTGCGGAGGCCATCTTCGGTGTTGTTTCCTTGTCGGAAGCTCGACTCCTTCACTTCCACAGTCGAGCCTCCGGCCAGGAAACAACATCTAAAAGTACTCGCCACTGAAGAAGGCCTCCGCATTTGAGGGACAAACGTCTGGTAGGAACACCAGTAATGGACCACGGCCACATAGCCAGGAATCACTCAACATTATGATTACCGGCCGTGAAAGCCTGCATTCAACTAACCGTAACTAAATTAACTTCCCTCTGGGGAGGCAGCAAAGCACAACTGCGAGATGAACGGGGACCAATCATAAATCAAACAACCCGCAGTTCATATTATATCCTACTTAGAGCAAACCTTTATTACTTACTGAATTCGATTTCGATTATGAATATGAACGAATATAATCCAAAAATATCCGTCACGCAGGAACAGCATACACAAGCGAATTTCTCAGCAAATCGAAATTATGGTCAGGTTTGCTACTTTACGAAAATTATCTATTTGTTTGATCTTCAAGATCATCATACTAACTCCGGCCGTGAAAGCCTAAGTCAATATGTCTATTTGTTTTTTTAACACTTAAACTAGACAAGCTCAATTTCTTATGCAAGCTTATCTAAATGGTCGGAATGCAGTGAAAGCTAACCATGTATAACTGTAAGTTATTACCTATTGCTTAGTATTCTATAATTTCAAACAGTTTTAAATAATTACTACCGATTACATTTTTAGTGTTTTATTAGAAATATTAAATTAAACCAATGTGTCTGTTAGAATATATTGCCAATCTAAGGGTTAATTAAATTTTATAATATTGAGAGAATGCGTCAAAGCAAACATGGTGGCTGTTAGAGCGATATTTTAATTTCTGATTTAATTAAACCCCCATTCATGATGGTCCGATTTAGAAGATTTTTGAATAACAGCTTGCTCGTTTTATTTCAAAAGCATATTCCATTCTTAACTTAATTGCAGGGAACTGAAAATTGCGTCATCTAGAGCGTATTTAAATTTTCGTTTCAGGTGAATTCCTACTTCTAACGGTTCGATGTTATTGGTTAACGAAGAAAACTTCATTTTTTAATGAATGGCTATATGCTAAGTTTGTTTTTGATAAAACAAGAATTGCGGACGCGAGAGCGTTAACACACACACAGACACACACACACACACACACACACTCACACACATACACACACAAACACATACACACACACATAATTTATTTATTTATTGACCAAAGTAACGAGAACAGTGTGCATTATATGACCACTATACTGGGCATAGCTTTCTGATAGAGCTTCCCACATCGTTACACTTTAGGACATGGTATTATTTGCAATGTAATTTACAAAATGTATATATACAGGTATTGTTGTGTTCGCTGCGGGTGTTGAATTTGGAAACCATTCGCGTAATTGGATGGCGGAGGTCATAAATAGCGCTCATCCATTCCCAGTATATCTGTGCTGTAATATTACATATTTATCTGTTCTGTCTTCTGCTTAAGTTTGTGATCAATATGGAGTAGCTAGGGGTGGTGGGTAGCAGCAATTTTATTCTCGAGTCTTCAATACTATATGTTTGTGTTCTCAGGAGAAACACGAATCCTCATCTTATACACTTTACCACACCAACAGTCCTCTTGTTACACGCATATATATTACTTTTATGGTCGTCTACTAGATAGGATGGGTGAAATTTTCAAAAATAGTTTCTTGAAAACAACCTCCATATCTTCATTCCTTCGTATTTTTTATAATTATGTTAAGCCTAACAATTCGTTGATGTCTTCTAGTTTATAGACAGATCATTACAGGCTACTGTTCCTCCTTGAAACATGAGATACATACGGATATATTAAATTTCTTTAATGAAATATAATTTTAATCTACTCATAGCTGTTTTGATTTCATAATATTTTATATTTTTTTCGTCCTATGTTGTCACTTTTAATTATGTTATATTCTGAGTCATTTGTCTACTCCTTGTCAAATCGCATATCATGTATATTACTAAGCTTTGTATGTGTATGGTTGTCTGTTTTCGAGTGTTAAATTGTGGCCCACTTTGAATTTACGCACAACGTCGGCAGATCACTTACCTTAGAAATTGTGAGAGGAGTATATGATGAATCCATTTAAGTTTGGTATAGGTTTTAGGAAAGATGGTGAAGAGAAGGGAGAAACCGGAAACCCGGAGCCGTTAACCTCCAAGTGAGCGACGTGCATATATCATCCCAATCCGAAGGAATAGTTTAACCATCTCAATGTAAGTAATGCGAACGGACATGAAATGTAATTTAGAAATGTGAAGCACAATCTAGCGATTAAAAAGTGTATAACATGTCCACACCTATCACCGAGATTAAAAAATTAGTAAATTAAAATGTTAGTCCCCCAAGCATATCAAGCTCGGATCCGATAGTCAAGAGGCAGGTATTTTACCATAAGAGGTAGCAGGGCTTAAATTCAGATTTGCAGTTGCTAAGATTGCAATTATCAGCGGTTTTAACTTATTACACAGTACATGTGCTAAGAAATTATATCTATTCGGAATATTAGAGGTTTCTGTTGTGGCCGGATACTCACTTACTCACTGGCACTATCGAAACCGTAGGTTCATGGCCGCGCGGACATAAGCTCTCCATACATCCCTATCCTGAGCTAATGCTTTCCAATCATTCCCTGTATAATCTACTTCCCTCAAATCATAGTTAATGTTATTCTCCCACCTCATTCTTGGTCTACCAACTGGGCGTTTTCCCTCTGGCTTTCCTACAAGAAGCTTCCATGCACGTCTTTCATTCCCCATACGTGCAACATGTCCTGCCCATCGCAGTCTACGAGACTTAACTGTTCTTATTATATCTGGCTTCCTATAAAGACCATGTAGTTCATTGTTATGTAGTCTTCTCCATTCACCTGTCTGTTCATCTCTCTTTGGTCCAAAAATTTTCCTAAGAACTTTATTCTCAAATACTCATAATCTCCTTTCCTCCCTTAAAGTAAGAGTCCATATTTCGCATCCATATAATATAACTGGTAGAATAATAGTTTTATATATTTTCAGTTTAACGTTTTTTGAAAGGAGTTGGGACATCAAAAGTCTCTGTAATGCATAATAGCACGCATTTCCAGAATTGAGCCTATGTTTAATTTCTTTGTGCATCTCATTCCTACTTGTGATTATTGTTCCTAGGTATTTGAATTCAGCCACTTCCTCAAAATTTCCCTCATTTGTCATTAGCTGTCCATTTCCAGTATATAATGAATTTCTACGTGTGACCATATATTTAGTTTTATTGATATTTATTTCCAGTCCCAATTTCTTAGTGTTACTCAATAGTGTGTGCGTGTTGGCCTTTAGTATCCCCTCGCTATCGGCCAGTAGTACTACATCATCAGCATAAACTAACAGCTTATTAATACCATTCAGTTGTAAGCCTTCCTCATTCTCCAAAGATTTAATGGCATGCTCTAGTACAAAATTAAACAGTAGAGGAGATAGTGCATCTCCTTGCTTCAACCCATTCTGGATTTCAAAAGTGTCTGAAAACTGTTTGCCTACATGCACCCTACTCTTTGAGCCATTTAGACACATTCGTATAAGTCTAACTAACTTTTTAGGAATTCCGAACTGTATAACTTCTCCCTCTTAATTGAATCATATGTTTTTTTGAAGTCTACATATAGTTGTTGTACAGTACCATTATATTCCCATTTCTTTTCTAAAGTCTGTCTTATACTAAAAATCTGGTGGCCGGATATGCTCCTAAATTCAATTGGTGATAGATTGGATTGCTGCCAGTTAACGATAAACCCAGTAAATTGTTTAACGTGGACAGATGTCTGGACAAGACCGCAAAATAAGAACTACACTCATCGTTCATGAATAAATACATACACAAAGTGTAGTTATTATGTCTAGTTCATAATAAGTATAACTATATTACTACTTGGTTTAATTGCACTTCTTGAATATCATATTGCAAGGAGAAAATCCACCTCAAGATTGGTCAAAATCATTAGTAATTCCAATATTTAAAAAATGAGATAAGACCAATTGTGATAATTACAGACGGATCAGCTTATTAAACTCTGGTTACAAAATTTATTCCTCCATTATTAAGAATAAATTATATAAATATTATGAAGATATACTTGGAGAAGAACAAAATGGCTTCCGGAAGGGTAGATCATGCTCTGATGGATATTTCAAAACGCAAATTTTGATTGAGAAACATTGTGAATTTAATATAGAAAAATACTTTGCATTTATTGACATTAAAAAAGCCTTTGATAAAGTGAACAGAAGTCTGTTATTTGAAATGTTGATGAACAATCAGATCCCGAAGCAGATCATATATAATATTTGTAACATTTATAAGTCAACTCTCATTGCAATAAAAATAAAAATAAAAAACTCAGTGGAAAAAAATAAACTCAGGAGTCAGACAAGATTGTGGCCTCTCCCCTCTACTTTTTAACATATATATGAATGTCATTGTAAAAGACTATAGAGAAACAAAACATGGAAGTATCACTATTAATAGAAATTTAAAATTAGGTATAATAATGTTTGCAGATGATCTTGTTTTACTAGCAACATCTGAAGATGATTTACAATGGTCAGTACATAATTTAAATTTGATAGCCCAGAAATATTCAATGGAAATATCTACCAATAAAACTAAAATAATGGCTTTTTTGTGGAGAATCCCCAATACCAAGCAAAATTTGTTTAAATAACAAAATTTTAGAGAGAGTTAATGAGTTTACTTATTTAGGATATAAACTCTCTTTTGTTGAAAATGTGGATTGATGAGAAAAAACTGCGAAATTCAACAAATCAATGGGAATCATTAATAGAGTTTAAAAACCTTCATTAGTGCAAAAATCAACTCGTACTCGTCTTTATCAAATAATGGCTCGACCAGTCCTATGTTATGGGAGTGAAGCGTGGACTATAAGGACGAGAGATGAAGCAGACTAACAGCTTGTGAGATGAAATTTATGCGCCGAACAGCTGGCTACACCAAATGGGCCAAAAGAAAATTGTAGAAATACTTCAAGAACTTAATGTGTCACCAATACTGGACTACATCTCCAGATATTAGCTAAACTGGAAGGAACATGTCTCAAGAATGGCTAGATCCAGAATCCCCAAAACAATAATGAACTACTGTCCAAATGGGAAACGGTCACTTGGTCGACCTATGAAGAGATGGCACGAAAACCGCTTTCTCAGCACAGCATACTGAGATTTAACCTTGTATCGAGAACATCATGTTACTTCCTACTGGTATAGATCCCGGCTACATTGATCGTCTGCTTGCAGTCTACCATGGCATCTACGTACTCGTAGTGCTGCAAAGGAGATATCAGTGAGTTTGACGTTGGCTTGTAGTCTTCGTGTGCTGTGATTGACCAATATAATTTTTCAGTGTATCGTGTCGGCCAATCAAATACGCGAATTCACAAGTGGCTAGCAAATTCCTTTTAAGGCGTGGCCCTAACACGTGGTGTGTTTTTGTGTTTTTCTTATAAAATCCGAGTGAAGTGGTATCGGGTAAGTAGTGTGGATATAATTAATATTATTGTGTTATATATAATCTTAGCGTGTGGTGACAAGCGTTTAGTGCTTTTGTGTATAGTAATCTGAACTACGTCTTGGTATTACCAAGCACGATGGCTGCTATGCCAAATTCTAATAGGTCTATGGACCTAGATATTGAGGATATCGGACCTCTCACACTGTGGGAAGACTCCGCGGATAAATTTGAAAAGTATGTTCATAAATATGGATATGATAAAGATCCTGAATTGAAGGAATTACTCTCCACTCTTAGCGGAACATTCCTTTTGGTAACAAATTTCATGGGTACCTTTGGAAAGTATGAGAGGTCCGACGAAGCTCGTGATTTCACGGCTTGTGCTCTGGATCGGTTAAAATCAATTGATCAGAGAAAATGAACCAGGCCGTCCAACCTTTGAAGCTTTTCTTCAAGAGTTGAAAGCCGATTTAATAGAAATTCAAACAACCTCGATTTTCTATAAGAGTACCTCAGAAACTGAAACAACAAAATATGATAAATCTGAGAGAAATACAGGGGAAATACCCTCATCTAGTCAAGAAATGGACACCAGTGAACAGATGCTCACTGATGAGCAAATGCTCACTGATGACAATCAACTGCTAGTGGAAAAGCTACTACGAAACGTAAAAGTAAAAAGAAAAAAGACAAAGACAAAGTACCGGCTCCAGAAGTCAAAAAAACAAAAACTGATTCTTCCAAAGTAAAAGAACCCATACAATTGGGCAAACCCACTAATATGTCAAAATCTAAAGATCAATTAAACATATCCACAGAGCCGCAGGAATCACGAACTGAGGTTCCAGCAGTTACAACAAATAATAAATTTTCAGTATTAACTGAACTTCCAAATCAAACTGCAGGAACATCCTCAGAGATGGTCCCTCCTCAAACTGTTGGCCCTACTATGACCACGCCTAGTGCCGTGCCCTCATGTAATGCTGTCCGCACGGAACAAAGACTCCCGCCAATCACAGTTTTTGGCCACGGGAATTTGTTCCGTATAAATAAAGAATTGAGATCACTTCTTAGTGAACAACTAAAATGTGTCAGTATTCCTGAGGGAATACGGTACTATGCTACTTCACTGGAAGGTTTATTTAAACTGAAAGAGTATTTTACTTCCCTAAATAGGGAATATTATACATTCCAGCTGAAGTGAGATCTTCCTGATAAAGCTGTATTAAAGAGACTACCTTCAGGTGTAGACACTGAAGAAATTAAAGAGGAAATCCTTGCGTTGGGTTTCCCTATCAAATCTGTAAAGCAGATCACAAAAACGGAAAATAATTTGGTAAAACCACTTCCCATTTACATTTTGGTACTTGAACGCAATGATAAAGCGTTGAAAATTGTTGAACTGAAGCGTCTCTTATATGCAGTACTGGCCATAGAACCTTATAGACCTAGGGCTGGGCTTAAGCAGTGCTATAATTGCCAGTCATTTAACCATACATTTCCTGCCTGTAATCGGGCTCCTGGCTGTGTAATCTGCGCTGGGCCTCACGGGCACAAGGATTGTACTCTTAGGGCCCAAGCACAGAGAGACACTAATTTGCTCAAGTGTGCGAATTGCAAGGAATCGGGTCACCCGGCTTCCTATAGAGGCTGCCCTGCTTTTAAGGCAGCTCTTTAAGCTTATAGCAGGGTAGCTAAACCCATTCACAACCCAAAAGTCAAACCATCCGATTGTGATCCATTCCCTCATCCTACTGTTAATACAACTCAAAGAAAGACCTTCACATCTGTGAAGGTTGATCCAAGAGTTTCCTTCACCCTAGCATTACAGACTGGCACTGCTTCCGAAACAATTAAAGAGAACAGCACTGCTGAAGCAAAGGGCCAGCTATCGCCAATAGGTAACTTAAGTGCACATGGGGAGGAAATACTCTGGGATGTTAACCCGTTGTTGGCTGAAATGTCTAGTCCCTTGGAGCGTTTTCTCTTCATGAGCCGACTGGTTAACCTGTGTTCGCAGATTAACCACTAAAGGAGAGACCATCTACATAATAGTGCGAGGCCACTCGCTTCTAAAGAGTGTGACTCAATCTACGCTTTCCGGCTTTCGGCTTTCTGCTTGCCGGCTGCGTAGTTTATGATGCCCTTTTTTCTAATGTAGTGGTTTCTACTATTATTCTAATATAAACCTGTTAGGTAAAATATATTTTCACCTTAGGCTGAGGTTATATAATCCACAACCACTACTTGATCGCCACAAAGAAATTTGCTGCCAAGTTAATCCCCTTGGGAAACACTAGACGGTGCAAGTCGCCGTCAAAAACAAGACAAGACGACCGCTTTCTCAGGCCGTAACAGTTCTTCTAGGATTAATACCTGGCAGGAGGTTGATGATGATGATCGTATCATTGCTCCATTTTTAATTTAATTACTTTTAATGTTATTTACTGTTCTGGTTTGTTTAATATTATTAAAAGAGTTTCATGTATTAATAATTATTGTCAGAAGCACATAGACAATTATACCCGTGAGATCTATTTTCAAATAATTATGTTTGGTGATATATTCCGTTCTGCAATGAAGTCATATTACCAAAGTCTTACCTTACACTATATTTACCTATTCAATGCTTTCAAACAGAATACCTCAACCTAGACAGGACTGCAGATTCATATATATATATATATACTTACATAGACACATACACATATATATGTGTGTGTGTGTGTGTTTGTGTGTGCAATGTATGGCGGTGATGATGGAAACAGGTGGATTTTCTTTATTATAACTTCACATATGTATATACAAAATATCCAAATTCCCTTCATTCGTTTCACAGTATTTAATGTATACCCACAAATAATTTATTGCTTTAAGAGTATCTTGTCCACCGCTGTGGTATCGAAGTAGCGTGCTGCCTTTTCACGCAGCGGGCCCGTGTTCGATCCCCGGTCGGGACAGTTTTTCTGGGTGAGGTTTTTATCGGTTTTTTTGTCACCGTAAGACAAATGTCAGGAACACTTTAAGGCCCAAACGGTTCCCGAAATAATATGGCCATCATCACCATTATCATCCTTATCACCATCATCATCATCCTTCACCGATGTGGAAAGCAACGGGAAGTTACCACACATACAATTCCCTATTATTGCAGTGAAGGACCTGCCCTCGGGCAGAATTACTATGGATGGATAAGCATATATAAAATTTCCGAATTTCCTTAATTCGTTTCTCAGTATTTAATGTATATCCAGAAATAATTTATTGCTTTAAGAGTATCTTCTTCACATTAATTTTTTTCACTTTTTTACACCAGCTGACGGCTTCACTCACAAAAATATTCTTGCCCTCGCACTTAGGTCACTTTTACTCGTCCACAAACCGGACACGAGGGGCCTTCGCGACTCATTCGTGATCCACTGACAGAATGCTAAGGATCATGCTCTTTTTTTATACATGCGAGGATCGAAATTATGTGGACGTCAGTTTGGTATTGTCTAGAACTGAAATTCCGATAAGCTGATTCATCTAGAATTGATGTATCTGGAAAATGGTTTCCCAGAAAGCACATCTGGATGGGTCATTTGAAAGCTGTACAGCACCCCAAACCAACTTCTTTTACCTTATAATAAATCGTCCTCTCATCGCAGAATTGAAAGCCGGTAGTTTTGGAACAACGGAACATTAATGCGTCACAATAGTATCAAATATCTAACAAAACAAAAGTAATAGTGATATACGAGACAATAAATATCTAAGGCATTTTGAACAACATCGCCTAATTCAGTAAGTACAACATGCTAAAGAATAGGCCATTAATTAATGCGGTTACCCAAATTGATCATCTGTTATCGCCCTAAAAGTCACCGAGTTCCAGGAAAAACCAATGCAGATTTCATTGATCAAGAAGGTATAAGATTTTGAGAAAGAACAATACAGTCTCAATTGATCCTTATCCTGCAAAGGTTAAAATAATAATGATGATGAAACATACATACTGGTATGCACTTTTAAGCCAAAATCAAATTATAGTACACTTATTTTTTATATTCATAAATATATCTTTCACATTAATAGTTTGTGAAATAACATTTAAGAATTTTAGTGTACTTCTTTCTACAGACTGCGTAGTCTATTTTCAAGTGAATTCGACGTCATTTGCTAATTCAAGAAATTTAACTTTCATGAGATAATTGAGGACGCGTTTTCGTAATGAAATTAGAATCCACAATGTTTCTTAACTACTGAGAAAACAACGTTAAAATTCACAGTAATTGTGATCGATTCCGAAACTTCTCAATTAACAAAGGGCGAACTCGCTCGGAAATAATTTTCTTAAATATATATGTTATTTATCTCTTATCTATCGCAGCCTCTGGAAACTGAAATCATCTTCAGGTTAAAAATCACACAATATGAAAAGTTGGAAATAGCTGTAAAATTTTGGAATATTAAATTTCTTCCTTTTTGTCAACTCAATATTTTATTAGAGACAACCGACATATAAATCACATTCAAGTGAACTGCAAAGGATAATATCGAAATAATAATCGGAAGAGAATAAAAAATAAAATAAATGAGAAAAAACGTAATATGACTATAAATTGTTTTCGAAAATTATTGTTCACTTTGAGATAAAGTTACTTATAGAGACAGAAATTACATATCATAGATACGATTTTATTTACGATCCCTGTATATTTTTGAAGGCAAAAAAGAAAAAAAAAGTAAAATGGAAAGTTGAAGATTTAGTTTTTATGGCTTCAGTATCCTTGAAAAGTAATGCAAATTGAGTTATCAAATAAATGGACACAATTAAATATAAATTAATGTAAAATTTTATAAAACAGTCCACAAAGTCTCTTTATATTTCACAGAAAACGTAAGTACGGTTAATTTCTGATATAAGTCCTGTGAAGAGGACAAGTCCAAATGTATACTCTTGCTGAACGAATCACATTGGTGTAAAGATATTTAGGTGGTAAAAGCTACGCTGAACTGGAAACGGTACCACAAGCACCTACATGACTTAGTGCTCAGGAAGATTGTGTACGAATTTAAATGTACAGGCTTTTTTACATGTTTAAAAGTCCAGTGGACGACCTGTTGGCTGTCCACAACTGAGAGCCAGGAACAGACATCGAGAGAAGTCAAAATACATCCACTCGTAGGGTGATTCGGAAACCGGAACATTCCAAATTACCAATGTGGACAGAGTGCCCAATATGATGAGCTACGGCGCCCATAAGAAAGCCATGCTTGCTGGTAACATCTGTATTATTCAATTCAAACTTACGCCTGCTGATAACATCTGCTCGTTACACGGTGTCTTCTATTCAACCTTATGATAATGTTAGGGGTCAGTTGACACGGAATACGGGTATGTGGAACTCTTGATACTAATTAGTTTCTACTATATCTAAACATCACTTTTATTGTCAGCTGAAGGCCGGTGTCATTGATATGGGTAGACACGTTATGGGCGCCTGCAGTATTACTTATTTTAAAATATTTCTATTTTCTAAATCACTGTATTATAATAAATGATCATAGATTTTTGTACACTTTAAAATCTGTCATTTATATTATCGACATCACTCGACCAAAGTGACTTGTTCAGCAATTGTAACTAATATACACAAATGAAGTAAAATATGTGTGCAGAGCTTAAATTTCTTGTAAAAATGCTCAGTTTTCTGGATAATCTCCAATTATCAGTCCCGCTACCCAGTTAGTTTTGGTTAAGGCTGATGCTAAAAACGGTTATACAATTTTCCATGATGTAATTTTTATGTGCAAAGTAGTCAAATATCTTCGTGTCTTTGTTAACAAATATACGGTCTTCTCAACAAAAAAGTACAGAAATGAGTTAGTGCTTTAATTTAAAATCATTAAGTTATTGATTTCATTTTCGCACAGTGTTTAGGAAAAGTTAAATTGACTGTTTAACTCATGCCCCAAAATACGAGTCAATGACCAATCACGTTTCAATGAATTTTGATTTAAAACCAATGACAGTCGTGTTTCATCTCGCTCTTTATCGATTTATCTTTATAGCTCCTGCTTTTGTGATTAAGAAAACTGTTCCTTTTTTTTATATTCTGAACAGCTCAGATCATTATTTTTCTCCAATAAATACACTGAATATAGCAAATAATGAACAAGATTCCTTGATTTTATTGAGTTGTTTTCTAAAAAAAATAATTAATATCCTATAATGTTGATTATAATATACATTTTGATGTGTTTCATTATTTCTCCACAATTTTGCTATCCTATTTGGTAATAAATAATATGATCAAGTTGCAGTGGATATACATAACCTCACATTTCTGATTTGTTTACAAATATCTCCGCTTCCATTAAATATATACATATTTTAAAATACCGGTAACTATATTTAAATAATAGCTTTTGAGTAAACAGCTTAATTTTATTCGTTAAACAGACCAAACAAATGCTATTCATGATTTCCAAATATGCAGATAAATTAGAAATCACTTATGAATAACTTTTTAAATGTTGTATTTTTCAATGGGTAATATATTTCTTAAAATATTGGCAATTATCCTTGTTTAATGTAATATTTATTTCATTCCGTCTTTTGAATTAAATTTTTGCTAAAATATTGCATCAGATAAAAATGTACCCAATTTCTCATGTCTTAAAAACCGTGTAATATTCAAACGAATACCAGCTATCATTGAAAAGTAATAGTTAATGGAAATCCATGTATTTGTAAAATAAAATGCATGTAATTTGTATTGTTTTACCTCATTATTTGATCATTTTAAATCTGCGCACTTATATTGCTGTATGTATGTTATATTGTGGATGCTCATGTTAAAAGTGCAAGAAGGTACGAAGATTTGTTTTAGAAATAATAATTATCTCTCTTATATCCACAATTAATTTAGTTCTGTCAACATGCAGCAATTATACTGACGGGCTAATCACGCATTCGCTGCTGTAATCAGTACAAATAGCTTAATTGTCTTTTATAGATGATGATTGAACTGTCAGATGCAAGATTTTATTTGATAAAATATCATTGTGATTAATGAAGACTGAGGTTGGAAAATAAAACGTAATTTATACCTCGACCAGATTCGCTACAGGACATAATGGAGTAGAGAAGCGAAATAAATCACGTAATTATACGTAATAAAACATCAACAGGATACTTAATCAACTGTGACGTAGCTAATAGGGACATGTAACATTATTTTTTAAGGTCATGACTCAAATCATTACGCTAAATTTAATGGAAAGTTATCGGATCATTTTCCAACGGTTGGCAAATGCAGGTGACCACTGCATTAAGCAAATGCGTTGAGGGGAAGCCAATTAAAACATAAAATTCCTCTCGACCTTATTTTGCATCCTCAATTTTCATAAGGTATACATTTTAATTTCATAATGCATTCTTTTAATACCATTATTACACATATTCATAAATGTAACATCATATAATTATATTTAGATACATCATCGGTTCATTAATGTCTTTGACATCGTCCGATTCCTAATAGCCAATTTTGTCGGGCCATTCAATCTCCTGGTTGTAGATTTCTCCTACATATATAAACATATTCCCTGACTCCAGGAGGTTTTAGGTCTTCCTCAGCTTCGTCTTCCCTCACGTTTCCATTCCAAAACAGATTTTGGTAGTCGATCCTCTTCCAATCGCTGGACATGTCCGTACCATCTTAATTGCTGAGTTTTAATATAATTTAAAGCAGTGTCTTCAATCTTCATTTCCTAATTTTTTCTCTTCTTGAAATTCTTGCGGCCCTTCGTATAAAATCCATTTTCGTTGGCATAAGGTACTTATTTGTTTGTATTGTTAATGACCAAAGTTCTGCTCCATAAATAATGATGCCTTTAACAATTGTATGATAATTATAATTATATTCATTTTATTTTATTTTTTATTTTATTTATTTTTATATTTTTATTTTTGTTTATTAATTAAAAAAATAAAAAAATAAAAATAAAATAAAATAAAATATTAAAATATATATGCAGTCAATATGCCCATTTCACCAATTAATGTTTTAAAATGGTCAACAAGTTTCTACAGCCAAGCTGTCATTCTCAAGACAGAGTCAATATCTGGTCTTGAGAATGACAACTTGGCTGTAGAAACTTGTTGACCATTTTAAAACATTAATTGGTGAAATGGGCATATTGACTGCATATATATTTTAATATTTTATCACCAAGAAGATCACTTGTGTATTAAAAAAATAAAATATAATTATATTTTTTAAAAATTATTTGAAACTAATTAAGTACAATTAAAACTTTACCTATATCAACTGTAGACATGTACTACTTTACAAAATACTACTACTACTACTACTACTACTACTACTACTACTACTACTACTAATAATAATAATAATAATGAATGTACTTTTACTGTATCTATCAGTTCAATATTTACATAGGAAAAGTTAAAATTATCAACAGTAAGTAATTTTTAAAACTATAATCAGAACAATGAATCCAAAAACACCTTCGATAGAGAAGTATGGATGAAATGGAATTTCTCAATTTGCAAAATATAAAATAATAATAATAAATAATAATAATAATAATAATTTTATTTATATACAGATTATCCATGTTTACACCTCTTTCTGTTCCTAAAGTTTTATTTTCCTTCTCCACTCGTCTCTATCCATTCACTCCGTTTTTTTCTATCCTCTTGTTGTCATTCCAGTTCTTATTTCTTGCATTAATGAGTTTCGAGGTCTTCCTTTTCTTCTTCTTCCAATTTTTTTCTGGGTAACCTTTCTTCTTACATTCGTCGTACAACCCATACCAATTTATATGCTTGTATCGTATATAATCTACTATTGTATATCTAATATTCATTTTTTGTCGTATGACAGTATTTCTTATTTTTTCTAATTTTGAAATTCTTGTTGCTCTCCTCAAGAAATCCATTTCTATCGACATAATTTTTTTTAATTTCCAAACTTCAGCTCCATATGTGACAGTATTTGTCACTATTGAATTACGGTATATATTTATTACTCATTTTTTCTGGTTATATGACTGTTCCGTAAGACTCCATTTATCATTCCTTTTATTGCTCTATCGTTATTTATTCTGTTCCTAATATCACTTTCTATTATTTTATAATAATAATAATAATAATAATAATAGTAATAATAATAATAACAATAATAAAATTCATTGTTAAAACCGTTGAGGTGGAGAGTCATAAAATAAAATAAGTTAAAATATACCTTCTTAGGTAAAATCCGTCGTCCTCAACATATAAAATGTGCAATACGTATGCCTGTAGGCCTTTCATGACATCCGTCCCATCATCAGTTTGATATATGGTTTGATTAAATGGATGATGCATTAGCGTTCAGTCATCAACATCTTGCAATATTGAGTATTTCGCAAGAGACATGTAGCCTACTATCTTCTGTATCAAACTATTTAATCGCTGGTAAGATCGTAACATGTTCTAGATCTCATTACGAGTTACTGACAGCAGACATTGTTTGTATTAAATGGAACATGAATTATCGTTATTCTAGTAGAATGACAGCCATTAAGTCATAATATTACATATATCAATATATTAATAGTCTTTCATAAGCTCATTAATACGGTCTACTTTCTCATATTATGTAAATAATGAAATTATCTAAAAATCTTAGCTGCAGATGCATGAATATTTACAAGAAAGACCATTGTTCAAATACGGCCAAGGTTTCTAACATTGGTAATTATTTGTCTAAAATACGATTCAATTAAGAGGGAGAAGTTATATAGTATCCTGCTGAAGTTCTGAATTCCTAAAAAGTTAGTTAGACTTATACGAATGTGTGTAAATGGCACAAAAAGTAGGGTGCGTGTAGGCAAACAGTTTTCGGGTATTATTTAAAATCCACAATGGGTTTAAGCAAGGAGATATACTATCTCTTCTACTATTTAATTTTGTACTAGAGCATGCCATTAAATCTTTAGAGAATGAGGAAGGCTTACAACTCAATGGTATTAATAAGCTGCTAGTTTATGATGATGATGTAGTGTAATTGGGCGATAGTGAATAGATACTAAAGGCCAACACGCACACACTATTGAGTAACACTAATAAATTGGGACTGGTAGTAAATATCAATAAAACAAAATATATGGCCACACGTAGAAATGTATTATATAATATAAATGGACAGCTAATTACAAATGAGGAAAATTTTGAGGAAGTGGCAGACTTCAAATACCTAAGAATGATAATCACAAATTGGAATGAGATGCACAAAGAAATAAACCATAGACTCAATTCTGGAAATGTGTGCTATTATGAATTACAGGGACACTTGGCGTCCCAACTCTTTTCAAAAACATTAAACTGTAAATATATAAAACTATTATTCTATCAGTTATATTATATGGATGCGAAACATGGACTCTTACTTTAAGGGAGGAAAGGAGATAACGAATATTTGAGAATAAAGTTCTTAGGAAAAAATTGGACCAAAGAGAGAGATGAATAGACAGGCGAATGGAGAAGACTTCATAACAGTGAACTACATGTCTTTATAGGAAGCCAGATATAATAAGAACAGTTACGTCACGTAGACTGCGATGGGCAGGACATATGGCATGAATGGGGAATGAAAGACGAACAAGGAAGTTTTTTGTAGGAAAACTAGAGGGAAAACCCCCAGTTGGTAGACCGATAATGAGGTGGGAGAATAACATTAACTATGATTTAGGGGAAGTAGATTATACAGGGAATTATTGGAAAGCGTTAGATTAGGATACGAATGTATGGAAAGCTTATGCCCGCGCGGCTATCAACCCATGGGTTCGATAGTGCCAGTGAGTAAGTATATACAATTTAAACCGAGAAAACAATTTAACTGGGAGAACTGATTCAATGTTAAAACAAACTACTGAGTGGAGCGTCCGCAAAGTCCTTCTACCAAAGCAATGTAACTTAGCTCGTAATCTGTTTGAGATAGAGACGTGCGGTTTTTTTGCAACATCTCTGAAAGTTTTGTTCAGATTTGTTGCAGATTGTGATTTAGACTACAATGATGACACTACAGGAAAAGTGTCCAACATGTATGGTGGTAGGCTGAGTCTGGTAAATCACCAGTAACTGTTCAGCGAAATTTCCGCCGGTTATATACAAGAGATCGACCATCCAAATCATCCGTAAACAGACGGAACGAGAAATGTCTAGCGACTGGCAGTGTAATGGACTTGCCACGGAGTGGAAGACCAGGTGTGAGCCAACTAACTAGCGACTGGCAGTGTAATGGACTTGTCACGGAGTGGAAGACCAGGTGTGAGCCAACTAACTAGCGACTGGCAGTGTAATGGACTTGCCACGGAGTGGAAGACCAGGTGTGAGCCAACTAACTAGCGACTGGCAGTGTAATGGACTTGCCACGGAGTGGAAGACCAGGTGTGAGCCAACTAACTAGCGACTGGCAGTGTAATGGACTTGCCACGGAGTGGAAGACCAGGTGTGAGCCAACTAACTAGCGACTTGCAGTGTAATGGACTTGCCACGGAGTGGAAGACCAGGTGTGAGCCAACTAACTAGCGACTTGCAGTGTAATGGACTTGCCACGGAGTGGAAGACCAGGTGTGAGCCAACTAACTAGCGACTTGCAGTGTAATGGACTTGCCACGGAGTGGAAGACCAGGTGTGAGCCAACTAACTAGCGACTGGCAGTGTAATGGACTTGCCACGGAGTGGAAGACCAGGTGTGAGCCAACTAACTAGCGACTTGCAGTGTAATGGACTTGCCACGGAGTGGAAGACCAGGTGTGAGCCAACTAACTAGCGACTGGCAGTTGTAATGGACTTGCCACGGAGTGGAAGACCAGGTGTGAGCCAACTAACTAGCGACTGACAGTGTAATGGACTTGCCACGGAGTGGAAGACCAGGTGTGAGCCAACTAACTAGCGACTGGCAGTGTAATGGGACTTGCCACGGAGTGGGAAGACCAGGTGTGAGCCAACTAACTAGCGACTGGCAGTGTAATGGACTTGCCACGGAGTGGAAGACCAGGTGTGAGCCAACTAACTAGCGACTGGCAGTGTAATGGACTTGCCACGGAGTGGAAGACCAGGTGTGAGCCAACTAACTAGCGACTGGCAGTGTAATGGACTTGCCACGGAGTGGAAGACCAGGTGTGAGCCAACTAACTAGCGACTGGCAGTGTAATGGACTTGCCACGGAGTGGAAGACCAGGTGTGAGCCAACTAACTAGCGACTTTGCAGTGTAATGGACTTGCCACGGAGTGGAAGACCAGGTGTGAGCCAACTAACTAGCGACTTGCAGTGTAATGGACTTGCCACGGAGTGGAAGACCAGGTGTGAGCCAACTAACTAGCGACTGACAGTGTAATGGACTTGCCACGGAGTGGAAGACCAGGTGTGAGCCAACTAACTAGCGACTGGCAGTGTAATGGACTTGCCACGGAGTGGAAGACCAGGTGTGAGCCAACTAACTAGCGACTGGCAGTGTAATGGACTTGCCACGGAGTGGAAGACCAGGTGTGAGCCAACTAACTATAGCGACTGGCAGTGTAATGGACTTGCCACGGAGTGGAAGACCAGGTGTGAGCCAACTAACTAGCGACTGGCAGTGTAATGGACTTGCCACGGAGTGGAAGACCAGGTGTGAGCCAACTAACTAGCGACTGGCAGTGTAATGGACTTGCCACGGAGTGGAAGACCAGGTGTGAGCCAACTAACTAGCGACTGGCAGTGTAATGGACTTGCCACGGAGTGGAAGACCAGGTGTGAGCCAACTAACTAGCGACTGGCAGTGTAATGGACTTGCCACGGAGTGGAAGACCAGGTGTGAGCCAACTAACTAGCGACTTGCAGTGTAATGGACTTGCCACGGAGTGGAAGACCAGGTGTGAGCCAACTAACTAGCGACTTGCAGTGTAATGGACTTGCCACGGAGTGGAAGACCAGGTGTGAGCCAACTAACTATCTACAATGGTTTACTTGAATTTCAACCCAGACCTCAAAAATCGGTTCGTCATGCTTCATGGGAACTGCATTTACCAAAATCAACCATTCATAAAGTCATTCATAAGCATCTGAAAGTTATGGAAGCGCTGCCAACTGACTTCCCTGAACGTGCGGAATTTTCTGATTCCATGCTGAACGCAATTGGCGAAGACAATGAGTACCTGCAGAGGGTGATGTTCTCTGATGAAGCGAATTTATTTGTGTCTAGACATGTTAACCGCCATAACATTCGGATAAGGGGATACTGGTGATTTACCAGACTCAACACACCACCATACACTTTGGGTATCTCTTGTGGTGTCGTCATTATCGTTTAAATCACAATCTGCAACAAATGTAAACAAAGCTTTGAGAAATGTGGAATACGTTTCAAAAAACCGCATGTTTTTATCGAATAGTTTATGAGCTAAGTTACATTATTTTGGTAGCAGGACTTTGTGGACGCACTGTAATTTGATTCTGAAGATACTGGAATAACCTTAATCCCTATCAACGGCCTATGATATTTTCCACATGTTCTACATTATCTTAAGCAAATATCAACATCTCTCTATTAATTTTAAACTTTTAGGTACCAAGCAAGGTTCCCCACGCATTGTGGCTAATAACCACAACGGTTGCTCCTGTCTTCTCTTTGACTAAACAAATGCGATCTATAAGACCAAACTCATTGTCTCTTGTGTTTAGAGCTTCTCACTACGTTCATGAGGTCGCAGGTTCGATTTTCGGTGGAACAACAGAGATTGTGATCAGTCATGATCTGTAATTTAAGTTGGGTATTGAGGATCCTACTGCTGCTTCATTATCATTTATCACATCATCAGGGTAACGTATTTCGCCGTCCTGCGGCCCTAATGTTAGAAGGGGATACCAGAAATATAGTATGATAGCCTGGTGGCAGTGGACAAGACAGAATACTTCTCATGGACTATTTAACCCATGCCCCAAATGGGAGTCAATGAAAATTTCGTTTCAATGAATTTTGTCTAACAACCATTGACAGACGTCCTTTATTTCGCTCTTTATCGATTTCTCTTTACCATCTCCTGCTTTTGTGATAAAGAAATCTCCTCCTTTTTAATATTCTGAGCAGGTATGTTTGTCATCTTGCAGGGACTGACTCTCCAACAAATACATTCAATGTAGCACATGATGACCCTCCATGGTATCTTTACCTTGTCGTGGTGGAGTGGCTTGTGTGCTTAAATGATCCTGAGAGCTATGCCGGCGGTAGCATTGCTGCCGATAGGGTTACCCATGCTGGACTGGTCGAAGGTGATAAGCCAGACGAAATAAGTACCTTGGTCGAAAGAGTGACGATCTTTCACCGTAAAAATACAACCGTCAAGAAATGCGGACATGGGTTCTACTGGGGTAAAATTTTCCGGAGGTCAAATAGTCCCCCATTCGGTTCTCCGGGCGGGGACTACTTCAGGGAACCCATGCCAAAGGCTCAAACACAGGGACATGTTCCTAGGAACATGGAATGTTAGGACTTTATACAATAGCGGGGCACTAGAGATATTAACGCGGGAATTGGATAAATCGCCCTTGGATATAGTCGCTTTACAGGAAGTTAGGTGGCCAGGAGAAGGTAGTCAGGAATCAGGAAGCTTTGCATTATACTATGGGGGTGCAGAAAGACCTGCATTTGGAACGGGTTTTTTAGTCAGAAGGAGGATCCTATCCGCTATCCGAGATATTAAGTTTGTTTAGTGATAGGATATCATACATAATTCTAAAGGGTAAACGACATGATTTTATAATTGTAAATGTACATGCCCCCACAGAAGATAAAGATGACAAGATCAAGGATGAGTTCTATGAAGAATTAGAATGCTTATTTGATAGCCTTTCACGATATCATATGAAAATTGTCTTAGGAGATTTTAATGCAAAAGTGGGGCGGGAAGATATATTCAAACCAACAATAGGCAAATTCAGTCTTCATGAAGATAGTAACGACAACGGGGTTAGATTAGTCACATTTGCCACATCAAAGAATCTCATTGTTAAGAGCACAACATTTCAGCATAAGGATATTCATAAATACACCTGGACGTCCCCAGATGGAGAAACTCGGAACCAGATAGATCATGTATTAGTGGATAAACGCTGGCACAGTAGCATCATTGATGTTAGATCAGTTAGAGGGACAGACTGCAATTCAGATCATCATCTGGTCAGGGTGAAAATCAGACAACGGCTATCGCTTATGAGAGGAACAAACGCTAAAGATGATTCTGTAAAATATGAATTAAAAAACTTGAAAAATGATGAAATGCGGCAAGAATACCAAATCAAAATTGCTAATAGATTTGAAGTACTGGAATCTTCAGATGACAATGTGGCAAACGAAGAAGAAACTGATATAAATAAAGAATGGGAGGCTATAAGAGATACTATTAAATTGTCAGCATCAGAAAGCATTGGTTGTTTAAAAAAGAGGCAAAACAAGAAATGGTTTGATGAGGAATGTGCCGACATTGTAAAGAAAAGAAAGCTAGCAAAAATGAAATGGTTACACGAGCCAAATGAGGTAAATTTAGAGCAATTGGGTAGTGTTAGACGGGAAACCACCAAGTTACTAAAGAGTAAAAAGAGGGAATATTTGAGAGAGAAGATTAATGATCTTGAAATGAATGCAAAAAATAGGAACATTAGAGAATTATATCAGGGAATTAGTATAGAGAAGAAAGGGTTTCAGGCTAGAACAAACATAATTCGGAATGAAAATGGGGATATGATTGCAGATTCCAAGAGTATATTAAATAGATGGAAAAGTTATTTTAATCAGCTATTAAATGTACATACAGAACAGGACATTGAGGAGGATAAGTTACAGACAGCAGAAATGCTAGTCGCAGAGCCAAGTGCATTAGAGGTTGAAATGGCAATTGAAAAATTGAAGATGTATAAAGCATCAGGTTCAGATGAGATCCCAGCAGAACTGATAAAATCAGGGGGAGAAAAATTGATGGACAAGATACGCTGGTTGCTTAGTATGATTTGGGAAAAAGAAGCTCTTCCAGATGAATGGAAGGAATCAATTATCGTACCAATTTATAAGAAAGGAGATAAAACTGATTGCAACAACTATAGGGGCATCTCATTACTTTCAACTTCGTACAAAATTCTAACAAATATATTAGTAAGCAGACTTACTCCCTATATTGATGACATTCTAGGAGATCATCAATGTGCATTTAGAAGAAACAGGTCTACAACAGATCAGATTTTTAGTATAAGACAGATTTTAGAAAAGAAATGGGAATATAATGGTACTGTACATCAACTATATGTAGACTTCAAAAAAGCATATGATTCAATTAAGAGGGAGAAGTTATATAGTATCCTGCTGGAGTTCGGAATTCCTAAAAAGTTAGTTAGACTTATACGAATGTGTCTAAATGGCTCAACGAGTAGGGTGCGTGTAGGCAAACAGTTTTCAGACACTTTTGAAATCCAGAATGGGTTGAAGCAAGGAGATGCACTATCTCCTCTACTATTTAATTTTGTACTAGAGCATGCCATTAAATCTTTAGAGAATGAGGAAGGCTTACAACTGAATGGTATTAATAAGCTGTTAGTTTATGCTGATGATGTAGTACTACTGGCCGATAGCGAGGAGATACTAAAGGCCAACACGCACACACTATTGAGTAACACTAAGAAATTAGGACTGGAAGTAAATATCAGTAAAACTAAATATATGGTCACACGTAGAAATACATTATATAATGGAAATGGACAGCTAATGACAAATGAGGGAAATTTTGAGGAATTGGCTGAATTCAAATACCTAGGAACAATAATCACAAATAGGAATGAGATGCACAAAGAAATTAAACATAGGCTCAATTCTGGAAATGCATGCTATTATGCATTGCAGAGACTTTTGATGTCCCAACTCCTTTCAAAAAACGTTAAGCTGAAAATATATAAAACTATTATTCTACCAGTTATATTATATGGGTGCGAAACATGGACTCTTACTTTAAGGGAGGAAAGGAGATTACGAGTATTTGAGAATAAAGTTCTTAGGAAAATTTTTGGACCAAAGAGAGATGAACAGACAGGTGAATGGAGAAGACTACATAACAATGAACTACATGGTCTTTATAGGAAGCCAGATATAATAAGAACAGTTAAGTCCCGTAGACTGCGATGGGCAGGACATGTTGCGTGTATGGGGAATGAAAGACGTGCATGGAAACTTCTTGTAGGAAAGCCAGAAGGAAAACGCCCAGTTGGTAGACCAAAAATGAGGTGGGAGAACAACATTAACTATGATTTGAGGGAAGTAGATTATACAGGGAATGATTGGAAAGCATTAGCTCAGGATAGGGATGTATGGAGAGCTTATGTCCGCGCGGCCATGAACCTACGGGTTCGATAGTGCCAGTGAGTAAGTAAGTAAGTAAGTAGCACATGATGAACAGATCCCTTCGAACTATACATTTTATAATTGTGTGTTCAACAATAATTGTGTTTTTAAATAATCAGTTTACAGAGTTCTTTACTTAAAACATAAATTAATAACCTATTATGTTGATTATAATATACAGTATGATATGTTTGATTTTTTCTACACAAGGGTGCATTCTTACAATATTGCGGTCCAGTGGGTTATCGTTGATTGTGAACTTATTTGGCAACAAATAGTATGATCAAGTTGCAGTGAATAAAGAAATGAAATATAACCAAATATTTCCATCGCCATTTACATTAAGCATATAAATATTTTAAAATACCGGTAACTATATTTAAATAGTCCACCGCTGTGGTCTCGAGGTAGCGTGCTGCCTTGTCACAGCGGGCCCAGGTTCGATTCCCGGTCGGGGCAGGCTCTTCGGTGATGTTTTTTCGGGATTTTTCCTCAACTCTAAGACAAATGTCAGGAAGCTTAGGGCCCAACGGTGTCCGAAAATCATCCGGCCATCATCATAATCATCATCTTTATCATTATCATTATCATAATCATCGTTCATCGGTGTGGGAATCAACGGGAAGCTACCACACCTATAATTCCCTAGTAAAGCTGCAAGACATAACATGAAAATGCTATGATTGCAGTGAAAGACCTGCCTTCCGCAGAATTACTATGGATGGATATTTAAATAAAGATTTTTGAGTAAATTGCTTAATTTTGTTCGTTAATAGTCCTAACAAATGTCACTCTTGCTTTCAAAATCCTCAAGATAAATTCACGAGTCACATGGTGACTCATGAATTTTCATTGATTTGGAAATCAGTCGTGGCATTACTTATGATAAACTTATTTGCAATATTATTGAAGTATTGATTTCTACTTTGAACATCGAAACAAATAATTGGTATCGTCAATTAGATTTGTACAAGATATTAATCACAGAAAAAAATTGCTAAAAAAAATAAAATAATTATACTATAAGACAAGATCTTCTTCTCCATCGTAATTTACTCACATTATAGCCACTTTTACATACCGCACGCCGTGCAGACCTTACAACGGTAAGACCAGTCGGTCAAACTTTCGAAAACACACTTGCTTTCTTGACCATACAAAAATATGTAGTTCCTCCTTGAATGAGAAATACTTAATCCAAGTCCTTCTCCGAGACAACACAACATTAAGACGAAACACATCATTCACATTCACGAATCCGCAATAAACACAGCGAATATGTTAATGAGGACTATGATGGCCAGATAACATTCGAGGACAGATTGCATTTGTCTTATAGGTGAAGAAAAACTACTACAAATACAATCAGCCTACAACTCTGTCCCGGACTGGGATGAAACACGGGCCCGCTGTGTAGGAGGCGTAACACCAAGACCAAAACTTTGGACGAAAGAAAGAATATCTTTCGGATTAATGATTTAAAGAAAATAATCGTGACTATAAAAATAATGTCGTCAACGTGTATATCCTTCCGGTTTTGAATCTTTGGAGACTTGAAAGCAAGTTGATTTCCTACCAGTCGGTTGCTAGCCGAAAAGTAGTAAGTCCAGTGGTGGGGCTGCCACCTAAAGCCTCTGGACAGGCATGAAGGAGGATTAGCATTTACTCTAATCCTGATGTAACAGTTATACCGCTGTGACTCGGTCCCCAGAGCCTCGTTTGTTACAAACAGGTTGCACCACGTGAAGGTGAGGTTGGGATTTAAGTAGGAGAGGTTTTTGAATGCACTTCACTACTCTTTTGTATCCTATATCTGAATACCTCCAAGAATATAGAAACAATTGGCTAGTCCATATTCAGCGCATGGATCGTCACAGAATACCAAAACAAATTCTTCACTACATTCCTCGAGGCAGAAGATCTGTGGGTCGACCTTTTTCGGAGATGGCGGGAGACCGTAACGGGCCACTGGGCCTAATACTTGAAAGGACGATGATGATGATGATGATAAAAATAATGTGTATATTATAGCATTTTTTTAAAGTGAAGTAGTAAATTATGATTTAACGAAAAATATTTAGGCACACGTTCACCCCAATGATATAATAGCAGAAATTCCTATTAAGTAAATTGGAACTTGGAATTTCATTCTCGAATAATTGGTTTATCCGTTAAGGCAAGGACAAGAAAACGAAAATAAAGGAAAAGAAAAAAATGTAAAAGAAAGAAAATATAGTAGACAAGAATAATTAAAACGCAAAAGTCACAGATAAAGAAGGTAATGAAGAGAAAATTATTTAAACAGTGAATTATATATTCTAATGTGTAAAATTATTCTGAAAATCTGCTGAATTACAATGTGTGTGAGACCTTAACATTGAACCTAGTGACATCAATATTAACACTCGAAGTCTTCTGCCAGATGCAAGGAAACTCAGGATACAACTAATAGACAAAGAAGCAGTTCTCTGGAGTCAACTTCCTCATAAAGGAAAAGGTGTTGTTCTCTACAATGAATATAAATCGGCAATCAATGGATTCGTGATCATCAGGGATTGTCTTTTTCCGAATGGAGACAAGCGATTAAAATGCCAATATATCGGCGGTGCTTTGCCGGGCAGGTCTAGGGACGATATCCTCTATAGACATTGTCGCAGAGAGCACGAAACCCTTGCACACGTCCTCGGGGCCTGTCCGTTTAGAAAATCACTGTGAAACATTCGGCACCACACTATTCGAAATATGATGGCAGAATCTTGCGAGATTATGGATACATAGTTTATGAGGAAGTTCATGGCGTGGCAACTAATGGAAGTAACAGACGAATAGATATTATTGCATTTAGACCATCTTCTATAATTGGTATGATATTAGATCCCACAATTCGTTTTGAGACTCATAGTGGCCAAGCTGAGGAAGTTGACTCTGAAAAGAAAGCCATATATGAACCAATAATTGACTATTACAAAGATAAATACAAATTAGATAGTATAACTGTCACAGGATTGATAGGGGTAAGAGGTACTATACCAGGATTCTTAGCAAAGTTTTGGAATTCCTTAGATTTGAATAGGGTGTATCATTCTAAAATTGCCATCGCTGCCATTAGAGGATCAATTTCAACTTTAAGAAATCCGATTCCGATTGAGGGTCTTTCCACTTTTCAGCGGTTGCCCTTTTACCAGCCGGCTGCTGGCCCTTCACATCCACATGTGTCAATCACAGAGGTAGATGATCAACAGCCAGTGTAGGGGTGACATGTGGTTAGCATGTCGAGTCCCCCAGCCGTTATAGCTGGTTCCTCAACCTGGAGCCGCTACTTATTGTAGCTACCCAATTGCTTCACGATGCTGGGTGGGCACCGGTCCCATACTGGCCGAAATACCATGAGAAAATTTCTTCCCCCATGGAGACTCGAACCAGCGCAAGTCCCGTAGCTCTGCGCCAATTCCAAATAGTAATTGTCTGTATCACTTAGTCCTTGAGGCAATCCTCTAATGAGGAAAGTTGCATCTAATAAAATAAATCAATAAAATTAATCCTTATTACTATTCATAAACATTTGGAGATTTAAATGCTGGAATAAGCAGTAGACCTAATGCGAACAAAGAAAACAGAAAAAGAAAAGACGACTTGCAAACTGAACTTGCTAACTGAAAAAACTAAATTTTCTGGAGACACAAAAAACCGATTAGAGACAAGTTGTTTATTGGTGATGCACTATCTCCTCTACTATTTAATTTTGTACCAGAGCATGCCATTAAATCTTTAGAGGATGAAGAAGGCCAACAAATCAATGGTATTAATAAGCTGTTAGTTTATGCTGATGATGTATTACTACTGGCCGATAGCGAGGAGATACTAAAGGCCAACACGCACACACTACTGAGTAACACTAAGAAATTGGGACTGGAAGTAAATATCAATAAAACTAAATATATGGTCATACATAAAAATACATTATATAATGGAAGTGGACAAATGAGGGAAATGTTGTAGAAGTTGCTGAATTCAAGTACCTAGGAACAATAATCACAAATAGGAATGAGCTGCACAAGGAAATTAAGCATAGGCTCAATTCTGGAAATGCATGCTATTATGCATTGCAGAGACTTTTGATGTCCCAACTCCTTTCAAAAAACGTTAAACTGAAATATATAAAAACAATTATTCTACAAGTTATATTATATGGATGCGAAACATGAACTCTTACTTTAAGGCAGGAAAGGTGTTTACGTGTATTTGAGAATAAAGTTCTTAGGAAAATTTTTGGACCAAAGAGAGATGAACAGGTGAATGGAAAAGACTGCATAATAGTGAATTACATGGTCTTTATAGGATGCCAGATATAATGAGAACAGAAGTCTCGTAGACTGCGATGGTCAGGACATGTGGCACGAATGGGACATGAAAGACGTGCATGGAAGATTCTTGTAGGAAAACCAGAGGGAAAACGCCCAGTAGGTAGGCCAAGAATGAGGTGGGAGAATAACATTAATTATGATTTGAGGAAAGTAGATTATACAGGGGATGATTGGAAAACATTAGCTCAGGAAACGGATATGTGCGCGCGGCCATGGACCTACGGGTTCGATAGTGTCACTTAGTTAGTTAGTTAGTTTATATGGTAAAATTGTGCTTTACATCTTAATTATAGAACCAAAAGCTTCTAACGAGTTTATTTTGAAATCAACGTTAATTTAATAGTATTTATCTTACAAATATTTTTATTTCGACGGTTTTTCCAAATCTTGCTATCTACAACTTAAAAAACCCTCAATATTATTGCAAATTTAAAAACGCTCTGACCAATAAATGAAATACAAAGTTATACATTTATATTAACATTTTGGTGTTTTTAAGATTTATTTTTCGAAAAATTATTGCTAACCAGAACTATGTTTACGAGAAATGTGTAAGTAACATAATAGATATTAACATTAATAAGTTAAAAGAATAGATGTATAGCCCATAGATTAATTTCCCCGTAATTAAAAGAAACGATTTAATATAATATAATATATCAATAATAAATTAATAAAACTTACCTCTAGTCTCGAAGGTCAAAGATTAAATTCCGGCCGTGATCGATAGATTTGTATGATTGAAAAATGTAGGGATTAGTCCTCCGGTAGGGACTCTAAGTCATGGATCGAATATTTTTGTGCTCCTGAAAGAACCTCATGCCTGAATTAGAGCCTCAGATCAATTTTTAACAGATCATCGCATTGAAGTAATACCTTGGTTGCTTATTAGATGTCTCGTTTTGGTTATGTGCTGACCACATGCCACTCATTGATACCTGTGGGATAATAATCATAAATAAATTATGCTAGGTATAGAAACTCCAGGTATGCCACCACGATGGACCTATGTAATGATACATTAACATACACATGCATTATTATGACAGGTTTTTAATGTGTCCACCCCTCTGTTCTTATGGTAACGTTGTTTCTTCAGACAGTGGCCTCCAGTTCGATCCGCGGTAAGATATTCAGTTTTCTTTTACCTGAAAGGCAAATGTCAGGAATCTTAAAGGCATTTAGGCATCATAATCACCTATCATCATCATCATCATCATCTTTTTCTTCTTCCTTCCAAGTATTAGGCCAAGTTCTGTTACGATCCTATAGATAATTTTCCCTCCAGCGTTTCATAGGGCGGCCAAGAGATCTTCGTCCCTCTTGTTATATAATTATAAACAGCTTTGGGGATCCGATTTGAACTCATTCTTTCAAGATGGTGTTTCCAATTTAGTTGGTAGTGTTTAATATATTCCAAAATTTGCGTATCTTCAATTATTTTATGATGTGCAAAACATTTTATTCCAAATTTCATTTTAACACAATTTATGACCCGGCCGTGGTAAATTTGGAAGTTATTTTTAGGAGATTTAACATTAACCCAGACAGTGATCATACTTGTAAATGTCAAGAATCAATACAATCTGTAAAACATGGTTTTACTTGATTGTTAAATGATTCTGGTTAAATTTACTTTTAAATGATGATACGGCTTCTGCCTCAATGTGAGAAGTGATTTTTAAGAACCAAAATTATTATAAACATTTTATGAACTTCATAACACACATTCATAACAATATGTAGTATTTTCTAAGACACTTATAGACGGTTTATGTAATTCATAACACTCATTCAAAACCATAAGATAATATCCTGTGTTACAATGTATAGTATAATATTTTTATAGTAAGCAACAACCCGAACCTGCCTTTGTAGCGAAATAGCCAATCAAAGTATTTGGAGACTCAATAATAAAAAAATGTGTACAATTTAATATGTTAAACTACAATATATATGGGGGAGTTTAAAATACAAAAAAACTGTACAATAAGGAATTAAATACTTTAACAACTTTTCAAGAGTATCGCTCTTTGTTTTGTAACTGAAATCTTGAACACGAAACAGTTGTGCTCCAGATGAAAAGAGATCCAGCTATAAAAGTCATATTTACTTAGTTTGCTAGTAATCTTATTACAGGTTCACAGTAACACAATTAGGTACATAGGAGCATAATTGTGCATATTCTGTCATTTTATGTCTAAAGAGGCAAATTATGCATTTTTTAATGTCCTAAAATAATAAGTCGATCGTCATATGAAATGTAAAATGTGAATTTGGGGAAAACGTCCGAGTAAGTTCAAACTTAAGAATTAGAAGTTTGATGACGAAACAGTGGTATTTCCTTTGTAGCAATCACTTTACCGTTTCAAGGACAGAATATAATATTCTACTTTTTAATATTCTTGATTTACAAGTTCAACCTGTATGCGAAATGAAAGTGACAGTACCAAGTTAGAATGCCAGTTTTTTTTCTCTTGTTTACTTGTAGTCTACAGTTTTTCTTAAACGAAGTGCCATATAACTGCAACTTCGATCTACTTTTATGACCTACATTTATTCGCCGATTATTATCTTCATAAGGAGATGGTTACACATTTCATCTTGTTGAAGTTTATTGTCCTATATGAATTAAAATTATCTCTCATATTATTCTGTACGGTGATTGAAAAACAACTCCTCAGTGAAAGTTCTGCAACTTCCTCTACTGCATCTGAAGTATTACAAATATGATACAACCATGAAATGTCCAATATTCTCGCGTAATATGACAAGCATCACACTATTTCTGGGTAGGCTTCTTTTGATTGAGATTCAATCGGTGAGTGACATAAAATTTTACATATATTCACCGATCCAATATAGTAGTCACCGTAAATGACAATGACTAAAATGTTAAATATATATATATATATATATATATATATATATACATACACCTGCTTCAAAAGGTTACGCACAAATTTCAGAAGCTTGCAGAGGGTCGAAGTACAACAACGTTTTATTAGTAACTTATGGTCTGGAAACTAATCCTGGGTCTGTACAAGCCTGGGAACGTAGGAAACTTCAATGCGGGTCTAAGCTTACTTTTCAGAGAGGCACTGGGTTCGATACACTACTTTCGTCTGTTGTCATACCGTTTAGTGCAGTACAGTACTTGTGTACTCTTCTGTTCACATCTGATAGTCATTCGTGTGCTCTGTAAGTTGTTTTCATTTCACTACGTTACCTGCAGTGTATTGTAGAGGTCCACTACATCATTATTTTTGAAGATTTGTGATTTTTCTGAAATGGAATACACATTGTCAGAACTTCGAAACACGCATTTCATGTATGGTAAAGCAAATGATAATTTACGAGAAGCTCAAGGCCAGTACAGCGCACAATATTCGAACAGACGTCAACCACATAATCGAACGTTTCAAAGCGTTCACCACTGATTCGGAAGGCAGGTTCCTTGCGTTAATGGCATCATGTAGGCCGGCCACGTATGATTCGATAAGTCGCTATGGAAGAGGGCGTTCTTGCTCACGTGGAAGGACTTGCATGTAGTGACAGGCATTTTGAACACCTAGAGTTGTAAAACCAAATTGGCGCATAAATTGCATTTTGCCTAAGTGTGTGCACAAAATAATTTATTTTCCATCCAGACATTCTTGGTCTTGTACTGACCTAGGATTACTTTCCAGACCACGAGTTACTAACCAAATGTTATTGTATTTCGAACCCTCTATAAGCTCCTGAAATGTGTGCACAATCTGTATATATATATATATATTCCGATGTTATAATTGAACATTGACATTTGGCAATGAACGCCGAATATTTCATTATAACATCGAAATAAAAATCGTTCGGCTACTGCTATAAAATAAAATATTCCCGTTAACAATGCTTTCTTATCATATAGGCGCAGCGAGCGATGTCCCACTGCCTCTTATGATAGCGAATTGTATACAAGGAGAGAAACATTAATATATTTTCACTGGGAGCCTGGATATCAAAGACGGTATCGCACTGATTTTATAGGTAGGGGTTCCGATTTAAAATACAGGTTCATGCATCTTTATATGTCTGTTAAAGCTCTATCGGGCACAATTTTTGTTACATCGAAATCGAACTTGGCATATAGCAATTTATAGAATATGGTAGATCGGGTTCGTTAACCAATAAAATAGAACCATTAGGTGAAAGAGTTCATCTGAAACGAACATTAAAAATCGCTCTAACAGTGACAATTTTCAATATTCCGCAACAAAATTAATTATTAGCCTATGCTATTAAAATTAACCGACAGAGGTTTTATAAAAACAACAGGGTAATGTGACTACTATAACGAGTGGTTTAATCTGAAACCCTAAATTAAAAGTGACTAGCAGTCACCATATTTGTTTTGTCACAATGTATGTGTATGTAATACAATTCGATTAATCATTAAATTGTCAGTGTATTTTGTATGATATATTAGTTTAATTGATTTATTAACTTTTAATAAAATCATATATAAATTAATCAGTATAAAGTATTTAAATTTGTGTCAAATTAAGCAATAATATTCAAAAGTTAAAAACTTAGGTTATCATTTTTTTTCTACAGCTCAATGCATTTATATAAGTTATAATAAAATAGCTTATATATTTTATGGAATTAAAAAAATAAGACAGATCTATTCCGAAAACCATCGAAATCGTAACATAACATCAAATTGCTAAGGAATTAGTTTATTTTACGCAGTTATTGCGTGATGCACTTTTTAATGCCGGGTTGTAACTTTAATGCTCGATTTCGGTGATTTTTGGCGAATACCTTCCTGGATTTATATCTATAGCATATGCTGAGTGTCGTTGTGAAATCTCCAAAATTGCGATCGCTAGGGAGATATTTAAATATTCGTTTCAAGTGAACTTTTACACACAATGGTCCAATTTTGATCATAAATGAACTCGACATTAATTGTTCTTTCGTAAACTTCAATATACCAAGTTTAATTTCGATAAACAATAATTTCTGCCGATAGACCGTAACACATACACGCTCACACAATATTGTATATATATTTTTATTCTCTGTGTCTAGTATAAGGGTCGGTAAAGATCTGTATTTTTTTAAAATATCATTTCTTGGGAACAAACTTAATGGCTTCATTCTTTCGGAATTCTCTAAATAGGTAAAAACATGTAAAAGTATATCAAATTATATTAATTTGTTGTGACACTAGCGAAGAGATTTGTTAACATATTACTTATCCGATCACGTAAATAGCAAGGAACACAATGTGTAATTACATAAACAAAATCCTGCTCGAGTAATGATCATTGCCTATACTAAAATGATAATGATTTATGCCATAAATCAAAGAATATAGGGTGCTATTTAGTTGCGATTAAGGTTCAGAAAATGGATTGCTGCCCAAGAGCCCCGCTCTCAATCTAATTTAACACACATAGCATGATTTTGAACCTAAATTTTACTCCAGATTTTAACGACTAACGTTTTCCTTCCTACAGCTTTGCTATACGAATGGGCTGCTGTTCCGAGACATACAGGAGAGATTTAAAGCTAGAGTTAAGCCTGGGCTGCAGTTCGGAGTCATACATCCATTCATAGTAATTCTGCCCGAAGGCAGGTCTTTCAATGCAATCATAGCATTTTCATGCTATGTTTGCAGCTTTACTAGGTAATTGTAGCTGTGGTAGCTTCTCGTTGCTTTCCACACCGGTGAAAGATGATGATGATAATGATGAGGATGATGATGGTGGCCATATGATTTCGGGGACCGTTTGGGGCGTTAAAGTTTTCCTGACATTTGTCTTACAGGTGAGGAAAAACCCCGATAAAAACCTCACCCAGAAAAACTGCCCCGACCGGGGTCGAACCCGGGCCCGCTGCGTGACAAGGCAGCACGCTACCTCGAGACCACAGCGGTGGACGGAGTCATACAGGAGAGTATTAATGCGAGAGTTGTAAGCCTGGGCTACTATTCCGTATCATACAGGAGAGACTTAATGCTAGAATTATAAGCCTGGGATGCTGTTCCATCATACAGGAGAGACTTAATGCTAGAGTTAAGCCTGGGCTGCTGTTACCAGTCATGCAGGAGATACGTAATGCTAGAGTTAAGCCTGGGCTGCTATTCCGAGTCATACAAGAGCATCTTAACGCGAGAGTTATAAGCCTGGGCTGCTGTTCCGAGTCATATAGGAGAGACTTAATGTTAGAGTTATAAGCCTGGGCTGCTGTTCCAAGTCATACAGGAGATACTTAGTGCTACAATTAAGCCTGGGCTGCTGTTCCGAGTCATAGAGGACAGACTTAATGCGAGAGTTATAAGTCTGGGCTGCTGTTCCGAGTCATTCAGGAGAGACTTAAAGCTAGAGTTATAAGCCTGAGCTTGCTGTTCCGAGTCATACAGGAGAGACTTAATGCTAGAGTTAAGCCTGTCATAAAGTAAAGAGTTAACTTAATCTAAAAGCGTGTCAAAGTAAAAGATTTTGGTTTTGGTGAATATCCACTTTCTATAGTATATATTAGTCCACCGCTGTGGTCTCGAGGTAGCGTGCTGCCTTGTCGGGTAGCGGGCCCGGGTTCGATCTCCGGTAGGGGTAGTTTTTCTGGGTGAGGTTTTTATCGGGGTTTTTCCTCACCTGTAAGACAAATGTCAGGAACACCTTAAGGCCCAAACGGTCCCCAAAATCATATCGCCATCATCGTCATCATCATCCTTATCATTATCATCATCATCCTTCACCGGTGTGGCAAACAACGAGAAGCTACCACACCTACAATTCCCTAGTAAAGCTGCAAGCATAGCATGAAAATGCTATGATTGCAGTGAAGGACCAGCCTTCGGGCAGAATTACTATGGATGGATAGTATGTACTCAAACATTTAAATGTGAGAGTACTCTTATTAATGATGATCAACACAGATGGCATTAAATTCCCTTTTTTCCTGTAGATTCTGATAAGATCTTCCTCCATTCATCCCTGTTCATCGCTTCTCTTCTCTATCCTTTTATCTTATGGTTCGTTCTCTAGTGAGATGTTCGGCTTCAAACTTGAGTAGTTTTTCTGCAATGTACATTTCATTGGATAGGGTTGCCAAGCTATGCAAAGCCCTACCTGGAGTAACAGGAATCCAATTGATATTCCTGGAGTCACGGTTATACCCCCAGACACTGGTTGTTCGGTTCAGTACTCTTCTACGACTCGCATGGACTAAGTTACGGAAATATGTTCTACCCGACCACTATAAGGAGATATATTACATAACTGAATCTAAAATATATTTTGTTTTATTTGATACCACGTACAGACAAATGTCAGGAAACCTTTGATGCTCAAATGGTCCCCGAAACCATATGGCCATCATCATCTTTATCATCATCATCATCATCATCATCCTTCAACGGTGTGGAAAGCAACGGGAAAATACCACACTTACAATTCCCTAGTAAAGGTGCAATCATAGCAAGGAAATGCTACGATTGCAGTGAATGGACCTGCCTTCGGGCAGAATTACTATGGATGGACATCTAATCGCTTCTTCTTTGTCTGCGGATGTCCTCTATTTGGTGTTGGGTGAGGACCCATCCGATGAACTTCTTCACTGCTTGATATGGTGGCTTTTCTGTCCAAAACCATAGAGGAGGCGGCCAGCTCATATCTCCGATTAGTGCAGCCTCATGTAAGGCTCTTCGTTTGGCCTCATTCATGTTCCAAGACCGAAGTGGACACGAGAAGGTCATCGCCTACTTCAGTCGAACCCTATCCAAGATTAGAAGAACAACTGTGTCACCCGCCGGGAACTACTAACCACCGTGAGTGCTCTTAAGTATTTTCACAAGTACCTGGATCCTTAATCCAGATAATTCTACCAACAATTACCTTCCCTTTCTGGAAAAGTCCGGAAATGTCCAATAAAACCACTCATTTCAAGAGGAAGGCTTTACTCCAAAATAAACAATTGCAAAAATGTGTTCAATTCTTGTAGATATGTCGAGGGCGAACTTGTAAATTCTGTTGCGTGAGATTATGTTAAAATAAACATAGAGACATTTAACATATAAATGAATTTAATTTTTATAATCATAAAAATATCTCCACCTCTCTTTAGGCAGTTAAACATGTCCCATTTTGACCTTCTCCATATATAGGAATGTCACATGTCCCACGTTGTGTAGGGAGTGGATTTTTAACTGTGGATTGGTACTTATTTTTTTCATCACACACAAGAAGGTCTCTACAGATGATGATAAAAAATATTACATTTTTAATTATAATGGATTTTTGGAAGAGATGTTATGAAGGAAAGTGCATGGATATCTAGAAAAAAGGTTTAACATTAATATTCTATAAGTAATTATTGTTCTAATTGAAATTAAAATTTTAAAATATAACCTTACGATCGGAGACTCCATGGGGTCAGTGATTACGTTCTCCTATTTACCTCTGGTTCCTGAGTTTGTTCTCGGTGGTTCCATGTGAGGTTTGTGGTAGATGAAATGGAGTCGAAGAGTTTAATTCTTTCCTCCCGTTTTCCCGTCAATAAACTCAATTTCATCAATTCTCAATATTCATGAGGTCCAAGCCGTTGCACTTTACTAAAATGTGGTTCTTCTTACTTCATCCCTCGATCTGACATTAAGTAACATGCTTATATAGGAGAGTTTTAAAATGATTTCGGTACAGAGTACTTTTAAAATGTGTATATTACCATTAGTGAATTCAAAATTAACGATCCCTAGAAGCACTAAAAATTACTCACGTCGGTAGATATTTTTAGGGGAAAGTTGTTTTATTGGAATTTAATGATTTAAGCTAAAAAAAGGCGACAGGTCTAGAAGGCTCTTTGTTTTCCGCTGCTGCTGGCTATAAATTTACATTTGTCAATCACAGAATCAATCTATTTCCAGCCTGAATAATAGTGATAAACAAGCTTGGTGTTACATATGTTATGACTGGTTATCTCGAAGTGCTGCAAATCTGTGCATCCAAATTTTTGAGGGTGCTGAGTAAACAGAGGTCCTATGCACTAGCAGAAATTTCATGAGAAAATTGCTCCCCATGATGTCTCGAATCGGCACGCGTCGGCATTCCAATCTAAAATCCTCTTCAAAAATATAAAATTCATTTTAAAACATATCGCATATGAATTTTCCAAAAAGAAAAAAATCGTTAAGAAAATTATAACGGGATATTTAGGATTAAAGTAGGACAAACTTTAGAGTTATACAAGTACTTACTGGTTAATTATTGACTAAACTCACAAGCATTATCGAACCCGCGCGATCGTAAGTTCTCCATACATCCCTATCCTACGCTAATATTACCCCTTGTATAATCGACTCTCCCTCAAATCATGGTTGATTAGTTTATAGTAGAGATTAAATCTTGTAAAAAGTGAACTAAGTGTGAACACAGCCAGTTGGATTTGAAACACAGGAATTAAAGAAATGAAATATGATTTATAACGTTTTAAAGACAGTTGGATAATTAAACAATTAGTCGTTCTCTTGGATTATGACAGAGGTGTGTCCGTGTAACAATGGGGTGGGCGAGTCAGCTCTATAAACTTCTGGTTGTCAAGTTACGACATCCCAACACGCCCGTCTTGTAACATTCTGCCAACACCATCTCCGTTCATGTTTTGTAGATCCAAATCTTTATGAGCTGTGTCTATTGCTTTTATCGTTTATTCTTGGCACGAAAGGCCACTGACGATAAATTTTGCGGATAACAGTACACAGAATCACATTAATGAGGCTGTGTCTGACCGTTAGACCTTGGTCCTCAGTTTCATGACCCGGATTCTACTACTTCGTATTTAAGCATGAGTATATTCAGCTGTCTCAGGGAGACTAAGGTGAGCTCTGTTGAAAATCCATATCCAAAGGATATCATTTGTAGGGTTTAGCTGATAAATGAACTTGAGATCTCTGGGATGCTAGTTGTAGGAGCTATATCATAGAGGTGATCTTAGGATTTTTTAAAAATTATAATTGTTACTGAAATACAATATTTTATTATACAGACTGAGTTGAACTCATAATAATGGCTGTTCCTGAACAATGTAATGCACTAAATATATGTCAGTATTTTGATCAGTGAAATTTTACCAAACAACCACACGGAATTTTATAAACTTTATCACTTCACTTGGTTTCATTTGAAATTGCTTTCCATAAGGTAGTTTTTATATTTTATTCAGTGTCTTAATTATCGTTTAATACTTGCGTGAAATTATTCGAATTGTATTACTTTATCAATCACGCCTTGTTAAATGAATTTAATAATAACTGTAGCTCATTGTTCTTTCTATGAAGGCTCCTGTTTGCACTTCCTGAGGGAGCCGCAATGGCAACGTATGAAGGCTCCTGTTTGCACTTCCTGAGGGAGCCGCAATGGCAACGTGATGAAGGCTCCTGTTTGCACTTCCTGAGGGAGCCGCAATGGCAACGTATGAAGGCTCCTGTTTTGCACTTCCTGAGGGAGCCCGCAATGGCAAACGTATGAAGGCTCCTGTTGCACTTCCTGAGGGAGCCGCAAGGCAACGTATGAAGGCTCCTGTTTGCACTTCCTGAGGAGCCGCAATGGCAACGTATGAAGGCTCCTTTTTGCACTTCCTGAGGGAGCCGCAATGGCAACGTATGAAGGCTCCTGTTTTGCACTTCCTGAGGGAGCCGCAATGGCAACGTATGAAGGCTCCTGTTTGCACTTCCTGAGGGAGCCGCAATGGCAACGTATGAAGTCTCCTGTTTTGCACTTCCTGAGGGAGCCGCAATGGCAACGTATGAAGGCTCCTGTTTGCACTTCCTGAGGGAGCCGCAATGGCAACGTATATGAAGGCAGCCTGTTTGCACTTCCTGAGGGAGCCGCAATGGCAACGTCATGAAGGCTCCCGTTTGCACTTCCTGAGGGAGCCGCAATGCGCAAAGTATGAAGGCTCCTGTTTGCACTTCATGAGGGAGCCGCAATGGCAACGTATGAAGGCTCCTGTTTGCACTTCCTGAGCGAGCCGCCATGGCAACGTATGAAGGCTCCCTGTTTGCACTTCCTGAGGGAGCCGCAATGGAGCAACGTGATGAAGGCTCATGTTTGCACTTCCTGAGGGAGCCGCAATGGCAACGTATGAAGGCTCCGGTTTGCAACTTCCGAGGGAGCCGCAATGGCAACAAAATGAAGGCTCCTGTGTGCACTTCCTGAGGGGAGCCGCAATGGCAAACGTAATGAAGGCTCCTGTTTGCACTTCCTGAGGGAGCCGCAATGGCAACGTATGAAGGCTCCTGTTTGCACTTCCTGAGGGAGCCGAAATGGCACAAGGATGAAGGGCTCCTGTTTGCACTTCCCTGAGGAAGCGCAAGGGCAACGTATGAAGGCTACCTGTTTGCACTTCCTAGGGAGCCGCAATGGCAACGTATGAAGGCTCCGGTTGCACTCCCTGAGGGAAGCCGCAATGGCAACGTATGAAGGCTCCTGTTTGCACTTCCTGAGGGAGCCGCAATGGAACGTATGAAGGCTCCTGTTGGCACTTCCTGAGGGAGCCGCAATGGCAACGTATGAAGGCTCCTGTTTGCACTGCCTGAGGGAGCCCGCAATGGCAACGTATGAGGCTCCTGTTTGCACTTCCGAGGGAGCCGCAATGGCAACGTATGAAGGCATCCTGTTTGCACTCTCCTGAGGGAGCCGCAATGGCAACGTATGAAGGCTCCTGTTTGCACTCCTGAGGGAGCCGCAAATGGCAACGTATGAAAGGCTCTGTTTGCACTTCCTGAGGAGAGCCGCAATGGCAACGTATGAAGGCTCCTGTTTGCACTTCCTGAGGGAGCCGCAATGGCAAACGTATGAAGGCTCCGTTTGCACTTCCTGAGGGAGCCGCAATGGAAACGTATGAAGGCTCCTGTTTGCACTTCCTGAGGGAGCCGCAATGGCAACGTATGAAGGCTCCTGTTTGCACTTCCTGAGGGAGCCGCAATGGCAACGTATGAAGGCTCCTGTTTGCACTTCCTGAGGGAGCCGCAATGGAACGTATGACAGGCTCCTGTTTTGCACTTCCTGAGGGAGCCGCAATGGCAACGTATGAAGCTCCTGTTTGCACTTCTGAGGGAGCCGCAATGGCAACGTATGAAGGCTCCTGTTTGCACTTCCTGAGGGAGCCGCAATGGCAACGTATGAAGGCTCCTGTTTGCACTTCCTGAGGGAGCCGCAAATGGCAACGTATGAAGGCCTCCTGTTTGCACTTCCTGAGGGAGCCGCAATGGCAACGTAGGAAGGCTCTCTTTTGCACTTCCTGAGGGAGCCGCAATGGCAAACGTATGAAGGCTCCTGTTTGCACTTCCTGAGGGAGCCGCAATGGCAACGTATGAAGGCTCCCTGTTTGCACTTCCTGAGGGAGCCGCAATGGCAACGTATGAAGGCTCCTGTTTGCACTTCCTGAGGGAGCCGCAAATGGCAACGTATGAAGGCTCCTGTTTGCACTTCCCTGAGGGAGCCGCAATGGGCAACGTATGAAGGCTCCTGTTTGCACTTCTGAGGGAGCCGCAATGGCAACGTATGAAGGCTCCTTTTTGCACTTCCTGAGGGAGCCGCAATGGCAACGTATGAAGGCTCCTGTTTGCACTTCCTGAGGGAGCCGCAATGGCAAACGTATGAAGGCTCCTGTTTGCACTTCCTGAGGGAGCCGCAATGGCAACGTATGAAGGCTCCTGTTTGCACTTCCTGAGGGAGCCGCAATGGCAACGTATGAAGGCTCCTGTTTGCACTTCCTGAGGGAGCCGCAATGGCAACGTATGAAGGCTCCTGTTTGCACTTCCTGAGGGAGCCGCAATGGCAACGTATGAAGGCTCCTGTTTGCACTTCCTGAGGGGAGCCCGCAATGGCAAACGTATGAAGGCTCTGTTTGCACTTCCTGAGGGAAGCCGCAATGGCACGTATATGAAGGCTCCCTGTTTGCACTTCCTGAGGGAGCCGCAATGGCAACGTAGTCTTCTAGATTTCAGTCAGAAACTCGTTGAACTGTAGAAATATTATTAAATAATTTTACTCCAACTTCATCTTTTTATCTCATAATTATTCATTCCTATTTATTTACAAGTTTGTCATAATGACGTATACAAAACTTAATAGTAAAACGTTTTAAAACATTTCTATAACTAAAATAGAATTTCGAAATGTTCTGTTAATTAAACATGGTGATACGATTTCCTGAATGATTGTTGTTCAGATTTCATCATCATCATCATGAACAAATTCGTTTTAGGCCATGTGGGTCTGTACGGTAAACCTAGCGAAGATGGTCTTGATTTTTCCACCGATGTTTTGGTCTTCCTTGGTCCCTATGTCCAGTTGGGGTATATTGGAATGCCAATTTTGGAAGTCTATTTCTTGCCATTCTTCTCAGATGATTTTTCCATTCTTGTTGGTCATTCCAGTCTTTGCTTAAGTTTCTTCGAGTAGTAGGAAGTCCCCTGGGTTGGTTACCAGCCATCCACAGAGCAAGACTAGTGGTAGGGCTGCTACCTTATAGCCTCTAGTCAGGCGTTCAAAATATGGAATTCCTCCATATTCGATGAACGGTTTATACCGCCGTGACTCGGTCCCCATTACCTCGTTAGTTAAAAGCAGGGTGTACCACGTGCAGGTGAGGTTGAGAATTAGGTAGGAGAGGTTATAGAATGCACATCAATACCTCTTACACCCCCGTGTTCAGACTTTCAAAACTTTAAAAATACAATCCTTTTGTAATCCACTAAAATAATTCTGATATTGGAAAATTACCGTCATTCCCATTATTAAAACTGTTACAAAATCTAGGGAGAAATTTTTGTGTCTTACGTTATGCAATACTTTATGTACCCTCTGTATGGATAAGAAGCAAAACAAAAAAAAATTAATGGAGATGTGAACGCAAGATCAAGAACATAATATTGTTTTCAACATTTGTTATCCTTGTCGAACAAATAAATGACAGATGTAGGGTACACCTGTGTTTCCGTTCTATTAATAGTAGATAGCACACGCAGGGAAAGGAATGAATTTCGAGATTATATACATTGTCATTAATAAATCAGCATTGCAGATATAACTTTAATTTTTAGCTGTGATACTTGAACATTAGTCGATTGAACAGTACATAATATGTTAACAAATAAATGTGATGTTTTCCATACAATAGTTACCGTATTTTAACCGTATTTTCGTCTTCAAAGCAACATATGTAAGCGGAAAGTGGTTGGACACTGTGAGCGAGACCTCAGAAATAGGCCTCTTTGAGTATATCATAACGACGGCAAACAAACTATAAAACAAGAATGACACTTATTGTTATATTAATTACTCATATTGAATGCAATTATGCTAGAAGAATTCATATTCTAAATCGTTACAAACATGTTATTCTCGACGAATTTCTATCCAATTACGTGTAGATGTACTTTCAATATATTCGATAAAAAGTTCAAGAAAATGAACGGCAAAATTAAACAAATGATTATCCCATTTTTACAAAAATCTTACACAAGTGCTGAAGTAAACACATTATGAGGTTGAAATTTTTTTTACTTTGAGATGTATTTTACCAAATTCCAATGTCTTTTTAACATTAACCCTTAAATTCGAAATGTATCCTTTTGGATACATCAGTTAGTTCAATTAATTTAATATTTAAATAAATCAAAATAATACGAACAAAAATAAAGCACTTAAACATGTGTCTAATTATACAATATACCCAATAATAACAGTTACAAAAGATTACGTTTTCACTGCGGTCCGCCACATTCAAATATGTGTTTTGCCAATTTAAGGGTTAATAATATTTTTTTTAATGTTAAACATTTCAAAATATCGGGAATTAATTTAATTATTTATTTAAAAAACATACTCTCACACAAATATAGTGTTGATGTGATATATTATATTCTATGCCTTATTAGAGTTGATAAAGTTCTTTATGCACTTTCATCTGATAAAATTTTCTGCGCCCAAAATATAGAAAAGAAGTTGACGGGGAATGTAAATGTTCAGCTGATGGATCGATTACATTTTTCTTTTTCTGCGAAGCTGCTCAAAAATAAAAAGTAAATGAACTCGGATGATCAAGGCTACATATAATAAAAGATGATCGGAGCATTGAGAATTTGACATAAAAATCGCAGCTCAACTGCAGCACTTTCCAGTCACACTGTGAAATAATTTTCAAAACTAAAGAACCGACTCTAAAAATGCAAATATTTGAAAAGATCACTTTGCATTATCTTCATATAATTAATTAAATTACTTTTAAATGTTGCGGCGGCTCTTGGTGCAAATTGTTGCCACTTACCCTCCACCACTGGAACCAGAGTTCGTATCTCCAACATTCACGTGGGGCTTCGTGGTGGACGAATAGAAGTTTATCAGAGTTTTTCCCGTTTTCCAAAAATAAAAATTTCATTCAACTATTTCTCCATTCGCAATCATCATCCATTTCGGTTCATTAAATGTATCTGTTCCTGTGACCGTAGATAGGCCAGTGCAGTCGGCATCTGAGATTTCAATAATGGAATATTCATCTCATCTCGTCCCTCCATCTGTCATTAAGCCGGAAAAGGATATAGGGTTTATTTTACTTTTAATAATGACAGTTAACTTATTGCCGTATTTATTAGCAGAAAAAAAATATCAAACGTAACCAACTCATTATCTCATTTGTTTTTAATAATAAGTTTCACGCAAATAACCAACCAGCCCTCAGTTTTTTCTCTTATTATACACTTCACTGCCACCTGTTTAGTTTCAAAATAAAAGAACACTGGATTCAATTAAATCTGAAGGCAAAATGCAGATCTATAGAATATTGTTTTAGTGTAACAGCGATTCAAAAGAACCTCACGGGTTGTGAAATACCAATTTTCTACACCACAAACGTTCTGAAAATCTACATAAACCTTGTAGATATAATTTTAAAATTATAATAAAGTACAATTTCTGTTGAGAATTTATTATCTACCATTTTACGCATTAATATTTAATAAATGGTTTTGTAACCTTAAGATCTATCAGTTTTACCCAATGCTAAATACCGGTAATTATGTTTATTTTCCATGGACGCTTATCAACATTATATAATGAAATATTTAGTCAATTCCATGATTTTACTTGAATTTATTATTATTATTATTATTATTATTATTATTATTATTATTATTATATTTGGAAGAAGAGAGACTACCAATGAAGATCCATAATTGGAAACCTAATGGAAGAAGTGGAAGAGGCAAGCCTAGAGAACGATGAATGGATGGATGGAGTGAAGAGAAGTATGGAAATTAGAGTTTTGAGGGAAGAAGATGCTTTAGACAGAAACCACTGACGACAAATCACTTTGGATTGAAGGAGATACACTGTATTGCGGAATATTCCTAAATAAAAAAATATTATCATTATATTTATATTATTGGTATTATTATTATTATTATTATTATTATTATTATTATTATTATATATTATTATTACTACTACTACTATAGGGTGTTATCTACTATTAGTAGATATAACTGCTTATTTTTTTAGATATTTGTTACAATCAAGGCACAAGAAGAACATATATAAACAAAGCATCATTTAATGTGAGTATTGTTAATTTTGTAAAAATATGAACATACTACATCTAATATAATTCTCTAACTGTATGTATATTGCATAATCACGCAGGGTACTGTTTGATGAATGAAGTGATTGCAATTCATAAATAACCTTCAGTAATAACACTTTATATCTTTATTAAGAGAAATAAAATAGTAAAAGAACGGACCCCCACTGGACAAAGAAATACGTGTTAAAGTGTTGAGAAGTAAAGTAGTATAAAAACCAGCTTCTATAAATCTTTGAAGTGAGTTCATAGAGTTGTTTAAGCAGCTTAACACTGACAAACACGTAATTTCAAATATTTCAATTTACAATAATAATAATCACTTTAAAATAACGAAAACGTGACATCACATTCCAAACGTTTAGAATTATTCACTAATACACAGATTACAGGATATCAAGAGCAGGCAGTTTAAATTCAGGAATGAGGTGCTGTGGAAAAGACCAATGACAAAAGTCAATTTGCTTTGAAATGAGTATCAAGATTATATAATTAATATTTACATAAATGTAGCGTAATTACATAGGTTAATTATAACAACGGAGAATAAGATACTTTATTTTTCGCTCAATAGAATAACGAAAGCCTATCAATTACATCCATGTTTCAAGTCATATACAGATAGGCTTATAGGCGTAGGACCAATTCTAATTTTATCGATCACGTAAGCTTTCCTCGGAGAACGTTAAAATATTTATAGAACTAGTATTTAACTCAAAATGTTTAAAATACAATACATTGTGTTTCGATTATTTTTGAGATTTTTTTATTTTTTCGTTTTCACAAGAATTTAAATCCATAGTTACATCACTTGTATTCTGGCTTCCTATGTTATCAATGTTAATTGATACGCCACTTTTATGAACTCAAGACAAATCAGGTAAATATTGTATGGAGTTAAAAAACATCTAAAAGTAAAATTTTAAAATAATAAAGTATTAAATGATTATTTTTATCCTTGGTTAGACACAGTATATTAACCAATTCAATTTAAAGTCCTTGTCAGTTTAAATAAAAGTACGGTAGAATACCACGGAAATATTGTCGAAATGAGTTGATCACACAAAATTCGCAATAGTTTTGGAAATTTTGGAACGTGACTCTCTAATATTTCCGATTTTAGCAATCAAAATGTTGTTTTTTACAAAATCATTGTTACATCTTAAGCTCAATTTAATAATGTACAAAATACATAACTTATTGCCATTTGTTAATATTTTTTATTAAAAAATGTTATCCATTAAAAAAAGTTTCAAGATACCACAGGAGTTTTTACCTCTTTGGACAATTCAATCCCGTCCCATTAATTTATGAACAAGATGGCTTGAAAGCTATGCTTTATATAAAAATTATCATTTATATTTGAATTCGCGATAGTATATACTAGAAAGTAAGTAATATTCAATATCTCTGAGAAAAAAATCAAGTAATTTACAAATAGAAAAACTACAAACTATTAACCCTCGGGGGAGTCTATAGTCTCTAGTGGACACATCCCCAAGTGACGGACATGTGAATTCCCTGCAAATATGCAAGGCAGGTGGAAAATGAAATACCACCCGCGGGCCAACAGGCAAGTAGTGTCTGATCCCAGGTTAGAGACGACCACATTATTGACGTAACCGCACTGTCATGGAGTGTGTCTCATCGCGCTCAAGTAACACAACCTCACGGATTGGTTTTAAGAACCTCGGGAAAGAAGAAGAAGGCAAAGTATTAAAAAGTAGTTGTGTAGTAAATAATCGATACTGGAATTACGATTGTTAATACTACACAAACATTTATGAACAATGAAAACATAACTTACTACTCATACATGCCCGGAGAACACGTATCATAAGAGACTTCATGGAACTTCAGTACGATAAAATATACCTAATGCTGTAAGTTTCCGGATAAGGATTTAAGAGCAGTAACTAATGAAATGATCAACTGCTTCCATCGCGCACTTGACCAATCGTGATCTGTTACGACTTCTGTAAACGTGCGTCAATAAGAAGGTCGTCCGCGGGTTCTGCATCCTTATGAATTATAATTCAACATCTAATCAGACAGCCTTTCTTCATTCATTCTGCTAACATGTTAGAACCATTTATTTCTATATTCTCCTTTTTTAGTTATTACATATGTTTTTAGCAAGAGTACACATTACAAGATATGGATATAGCTAAAATGTTGTAAAATATAAGAAGAGGTTCACTATAGATTTTTTGCTAAAGTTCTTCAATTAAAGTATATCACAAATAAGTTGGAACAAATTTATAATTCCAACGAAGTATTTTGTATTATAATTGCATATAGAGAATCTAAATAATTAAAATCCATTTTTGTTATATGAAATGCTATTTATTATTATTTTGGCTCCTATTGAATTATTTCCTAAAGAAATCAATAAACTAAATTAAACCACCATAACGTTTAACCTGATATCAGAATTAAGACATGGACTATTGTAGATGTTACTAAAATGAAAACAGATGAGTTTAATAGTCTCTATTTAAAAAAAAGTGTTTGCTGGATCATAGTTATCAACACCCAGTGAGAAAATGTGGCTAAACGTGACTACTAAAAATGGCAAGAAATGGATAAAATGTAAGTTTTATCCGTAAGGTAGCTGTATTTTAAAACTTCAAAAATGAACTTGCAAATCTGTACGTCTGAAGTACAATTTTGTGAGTATTTTTCTTTTACTCTATTTTAATTGATATAATTAAAATATGGTGACTGAATTATGATTATAAAATCTATTTTAAGACATAATTATATTATTACAATGAAAGATTCTGTAATTCTGAATTTTTAAAAAATATTTCTTTAATTTGTTTTTGTTATAAGTTTACCTAACTTATATTTTTATTCTCTTCTCATCGGAAATTCTATTTCTATCTGATAGTCTTTGTTTATTTCTTACTCTCATTGAGTGATGGTCCGAATCACTATCTACTTCCTCGTATATATATACTTGAGGCAGTTCTGCATTAATACATGATCGAACCGAATAGGCCTATAATAGTAGTACCATCAGAGGATGTTCACGTTTCTTTGTGTATGTTCTTTGGATAGAAGGTACTCATTTTGCTTAATTTATTTTTGCAGTTGCAGAATCTATAAATATCCATAGTAATTATTACAAATATTAAACCAATAATCAAATTGTAATAAAAATGACCAGAAGTGGCTAACTAAAAGGCGACAAATAGTCATAAAAGCTATTAGTAGCTTTTTCACAAATTTCAGGCTAGTTATAATTTGAAAATGACCAGATCTAGCTAAAAGTGGCTAAATTGGCAACACTATGCTGGAACATGATAAGTATAAGATCTACATGTACATTTAATGACGGAACAAGAGTTGGCCCGAATGATAAATATTAGACATTTGTATTTGGATAATCCTATTTTAAATTTCCAATTTCTTATAATATCACTATCTTTCTTGGTGAAATATCTCATTCCCTTATATAATGCTATATATTTATAAATTTCATTGTTACTCAAGAAATATAACTCACCAAATAAATAACCGAAGGAGGTAGATAAGGATTTAGCGTTTCATACACTCAATCTGGAGAATATGTGTACAATATCTGGTGCCGATAACCTGTCTGGAGGTGTTTCCTGGATTTCCTAATTCGTCAAGGCAAATTACCAAATATATATATATATATATATATATATATATATATATATATATATATATAGGTACATTATTAGATCCATTTTAACGTGCTCTTTTATAAATATGACCTAAAACTCTTTTAAATACTTCAGATAAATATGTGTCAAACAAACCTAAAAAAAACATACAGTCTACTAGATACAATTAGATATTTTGTTAAAGCGTTTATTAATAAAAATGAATTAAAGTGTAATATAATAATATTAATGAGTTCAAGCAAAAAATTAATAATAATAGTAATAATAGCTTTATTTTATCTGGCAGAAGGCCTTATGGCCTTGTCTGCCACTCAACCAGGTTTTAAAAAAATATAAAAAATAGTCTTACATCTAAATTACAATAAATATAAACGATTACATGTTATATATACAACACATTTAACATTTATAATGTATTTTGATTTACTCTAGATGTAACGAATTAAATGTATAATATGTACAAGACATATAAAAAAACGGGGAAAATATTAATGACATAGTATAAATTAAAATAAGTGGAGAAATATTAGTTATTAGAGAACAGATAACTGCATAAATGGCGGCAACCCCTGATATATTGAGGAAAGATATTCCAGGAGTGGGCAGAGGCTACTGTGAAGAAGTAGAATAAGAGGAAGTGCTATGAAGAGGAATTGTTAGCAGACTGTTATCTTGTGACCTAGGTTAGCAGAACGACAAATAACAGCCTCATGACATATGGCCAATTCGAATGCCAATCTCAAACAGTTCATTTAAGCCGACACTCGTATGGTTGTACAAATTACGCCTGTTGAACGCCTAACTGAAGATCACACACACACACTCACGAACTCACGCACGCACGCGCACGCACACACGCGCACGCACACAAACACACACACACTCAAACACACAAACAAACAAACAAACACACACACAAACACACACAAACACACACCAAAACTCACAAACACACACACAAACACACACACAAACACACACACAAACTCACAAACACACACACAAACATACAAGCACAAACACAAACACAACACAACACACCACAAACACACACAAAACACAACCACACAAAGACACCACAAAATACACAACACATAACCCACAACACACAAACACACACACAAACACATACACACGCACACATTACAACCCCAAACCCATACAAACACACACAAACATACACAAACCCCACACAAAAACACACACACAACCACACACACAAACCCACACACAAACACACACAAACACACACACAAACACACAAACACAAAAACACAAACACAAAAACACACACACAAAAACAACACACACAAAAAACACACAAACACACACACACAAAAACACAAACAACACACACAAACACACACAAACACACACACACAAACACACACACAAACACACACACACAAAAACACACACAAACACACACACACAACACAAACAACACACACAAACACACACACAAACAAACACATAAACACACACACAAACACACACAAACACACACACACAAACACACACAAACACAAACACACAAACAACACACAAACACACACGCAAAACACACACAAAGACACACACAAGACACACAACAACACACACACAAACACACACAAAACACACACACAAACAAACACACAATCACACCACAAACACACACAAAAACACACACAAACACACACACAAACACCACACAACAAACACACAAAAACACACACACAAGCTCACACACACAAACACACACAAATATGGAATCCCTAGAGTAACTATGGACGTAATAAAAAATACAACTGTATTCCATGTGAGCAAATTTCTTCTTCCTTTTCTTCACGGTTTAGGCTTATTTACTAGCCTATCCGGCTCCAAATTGCTACTGTTTTCATTTTTTTTACCTTTCCAAGCTTCTTCTTCCTTGTGGTGAATAGCTGTATGCTGCTTTCGATATTCTATTCTCAATCATCCTTGCTAAGTGTTCTATCTAGTGTGTTCTATATTTCACTATTTGTTGTCTTTAATTCCTCTACTTTTCGATTTTGTCTTATTTCTATGTTGTGTTTATTGTCTGTTCTGTGATATCCTACAATTGGTCTCAGGAATTTCATTTCAGCAGCTTGTATTCTGGCAGATTGTTGTGTTGTCACTGCCCATGTTTCGGATCCGTAAGTACTAAGATGAATTGTAATTGTCTTGTTATTTCATTACAGTCTTTCCTGGCTTTATTTTTCAAAGTTATGAGAGCAAGTTTAAAATTTAAAAGTAGTCGGAAAATCATACTTTGAAGGAAATGTCATAATTATTAAATGTTTTACTTACTTGCTATAAAACAGGCTTCTTTCGCTACATAAAGTGAAGGTGTATTTATTCCAAAATGAGTGTTAACAGAAAAATTGTGTTTTATGTTATGGTGAAATTACAGTAGAGTAACGGTATATATTTGTTGAGATGTTCTATATAACTTCTATATAATTCCTATGCAAATGCAAATGAAATATTGACGAATATGTAACTTAGATGATAACGAAGAGGTTTCCCGGAAATTAAGACATCAATGTGAAGTAATTAATGGTGCAGTGGGACAATGACCACGCCTAGCGGGTTGTGGGCCGACCCCCAAGGTTGAAGAGAGTAACAGCTGATCGCGTTACTGGTTTGTAATGATACGTTTTACATAAGACAACGTCCGATCTCACGTAAGGGTGTGTCTGTCTTGTGACGTTCATCAGTATACAATGCGGTTTGTTAAACCTACTTTCAATTCCGCACTCTCCATCGTGCCAACGTATCGTTCGTGCAATATTACAATGATCTATGTGTTGCAAATACACAAAATGTGAATGCAACTCCTCCATAAAAACGAACGGAAGATATGCAGATATGTGCTGAATCATGCCAAACTTTCATCCAATGATTTAAAAATAAATAAGTTAAACTTCAATTAAGTAACTGGATATAGAGGAGTCCCTGCAGCTCAGGAAGTTTTTCCGTTCTTAAATATCCACGTGTCGGCCGCGGTGGACTAGTGGTTATGCTCCTTGCCTCTGGTCCCGAGGATCGCGGGTTCAAACCCGGCCGGGGTCGATGGATTTTTTAGGACGGAAAAATTCAAGGAGCAAGTCCTCCGGGAGGGACTTTAAGCCGTGGGTCCCGAGTCTGAAGATTTTACGGCTCGTAAAAAATCCTTAAGCCTGAATGAAAAGGCCTCTTAGCAAAATTTACCGAATTTTCCCGTCCTAGTACTACCTTGGTTTCCTAGATGTCAGTATGAGGCGGAACACTGATCACCTACCACTCAAATGACATCTATACGAAAAAAGTGTAACTAAAATTAGTATGGTTCAAATTCTTCCCTGTAGGGGGAGAACGCTTAAAATTTCTGTAAAGGGAAAATATGGGCTTACAATACAATACAAATATCCACGTATTTATAATCAACGACAACTTCCAATTTCAGTCATAGGGTTCTCATTCCTTTCAACATATTTTCCATCTACTTGGATATTTTTCTTCCTCAATTTGTTCTGCCAGGAAGTTGAAATTGGTTGTCTTCGACAATATATCATCCCTCATTCTCATCACATGCCCAAACCATCATAATCATCATCATCATCATCATCCTCATCATTATCATCATCATCATCATCATCATTGGCGTGACGGTCTTTTAGTTTGACCTTAGCCTCCCTCATAACAACCATCCATTCTCTTCGGTCAATGACCTTATTTCTCCAATTTGTTAAGCCAATCTTCGGTAGGTCCGTCGTCCATCCATCGTAACCTACGCCTCCCAACTTTTCTCTTTCCATCCAGCTTAGCGAAGCCATCATAATGGTCTTTGTAAAATTCGTTCCAATATTATTTCCTCTGCATCCGCCTATTCTTTTTCCACAAATGGGATGTTGTCCCTTTCTTTTGATTAAACAACATTTTTTATGAAGGAACAAATGTTGTTAACTAGAATTACTTTGTTTATAAGAACTATGTTCATTTATTGAAAGCTCAATCACTTAGTTAATGACTTCTGATGCGTCAATATAAATGAATGATAGTCTTGAAATTGCCTTTATTTGATGCCCTGCACTATAGAATGTGGATACAGTTCCATCACTGAAGATTCTATGCAGATTAACACACATGTCAGAGATTCTAAGATGGATATGGGATGGAAATGAGCTGCCAAACAGTTGTCAACAGTAAACCATCTGTTACACTAAACCTATCCAAGGGACAAGTCCTCCAGGAGGGAATTTAAGCCATGGAGTGTCAAGATTTTCAGAATCGTAAAAGAGTCGCAAGCCTGAACAAAAATAACCGACCTTCTTTCATCCAAATACCTTAGTTGCCTACTAGGTGTCTCATTAAGGTGATGTGCTAACTATGTGCCATTCGTTGATATATGTAGGTAAATAAGCGTGACTAAATTAGCTTGTAAAAGAAACTCCCGTTAGCGAGCACCGTGTATCACGCTATGCGTATGGGATATGTATATATATATATATATATATATATATCCATCCATAGTAATTCTGCCCGAGGGCAGGTCCTTCACTGCAATCATAACATTTTCATGCTATGCTTGCAGCTTTACTAGGGAATTGTAGATGTGGTAGCTTCCCGTTGCTTTCCACACCGGTGAAGGATGATGATGATGATAATGATGATGATGGCCATATGATATCGGGGATCGTTTGGGCCTTAACGTTTTCCTGACATTTGTCTTACAGGTGAGGAAAAATCCCGATAAAACCCTTACCCAGAAAAACTGCCCCGACCGGGGATCGAACCCAGGCCCGCTGCTTGATAAGGCAGCACGCTACCTCGAGACCACAGCAGTGGACTATATATATATATACACACACACATACACACGAGGATTATATACACATATACTATTTCACATGTACTATTACAATTTTTATGTGGATACCAACTACTTTAAATATGATTTGTTTAAAACAAGAAAAGCTATGTAACTCATCCTC